>APFE031472647.1:0-32313 GCA_000404065.3 Pinus taeda
TATTTTTATTAATTTACCATACCTCTTTTATAAATATGGTATTTGGCCCATATGATTCACTTAAATAAAGCCTATTCTCTAAAAAATGGTTTATTTATTTACCATCGTTATCATTTATTTATATTTTTATGAATTTCCCATACCTCTTATATAAATATGGTATTTGGCCCGTAGGATTCACCTAAATAAAACCTATTCTCGAAAATGGGCGAATGGATTCACTTAAATAAAACCTATTCTTGAAAATGAGCGAATCTAAGGTTGTAACTCCTAATTTCAAGGGCTAAATTTACCTATTTTACCCTCTCCCTTAAAATAAGGTGGGCTATTTGATGTGATTTGTAAAAATATACTATGATACAAAATATTCCCCCACTAAAAATTTAAAACTCCCTAATTTCGCCAAAAAGCAAACATTCGCCCCTAAAATTATCGAAATATTATAACTCACACTTCATCCGTATCTGGAACTTATTACCATTAACTGATATTATATCTCAGACATATCCGTATCGTATCATGCGTCATGAATGTATAACCTGTAACCTGAGCCCTGGAGTTTCAAGTCGAATTTCAAACCTCAGGATGCAGATTATACATTCATAATCCTTGCCAAAATTCATCAACCAAAACGGCATAACTGAGGCCTATACGCATCGGCCATATGTTTGTAGACGAGAAGCTTGGTATTGTGGTGGAAGTATTTATAGTGATGATCCTAACGCCAATGCCAAGGTGGGCATACATAAAGAACAAAATCCTATAAATATCTGTTTTGGGATTCATTACATAAATACATTGATCAAGAAGACAGATATTTAAATAATTTTAAATTAAAAAACCACTATTCAAATATAACAAAAAAAAAAATAATCCCGCCAAGCATCTGCCCAAGAAAAAATCAGAATATGGGGAGAAAATAAATTCGTTCAACCATATGCTTCAATATTTTCAGTACTTTTTCTAGCTTTCTGTCGTTTCTCCAGAATCCGTTTTACCTTTCCATCGGATCCTCTATATGGTCCGTTCGCTTTTCCTCAAGCGCACCATAAATATGCATAAATTTTCTAAAAGTTTCCCATGATCGCATTTGATAGAAAATTTGGAGATATTGTACTGAGATATTGAAACAAGCCAGTCCCCACTTCACGGAACCTGTGAAATGCACACTTCGCTCCTTTCGAAGCAAACATGATTGAAATAATGATAGCACTTAGATGCTTTACCAAAAGAAAGAATAATTTGGCGATAATGCTTTCATATAGACCATGTGTATAGATAATTATATCTCGCCCAACGACAGAAATCTTGTCATATCTCCTTGAATTCGGGCTGTAAACCTCCTCTGAAACAAGTTCTAGGGTTTGAGTATTTCTCAGGTAGATTTTATGCCCTCTTTGGAGTGATATTGATTACTATGGAAATAAATTTCTCCAGCAATGCTTAGGTGCTGGCCAGAGTGGCATTGACTGACTGGCTATAGAAATGTCCTATACAGATTTTTACACCGATAGGGATCCCCTATAGGTATTGGCTATTAGAAAAAGGAGAGATTATAATAGTAGTTTAAGTTGTTTTTTTTGGTTAAATAATAGCCGTTTTAGGTTTTATGTTATAATATATTAATTAGATTTTATATGAAAATTGGTTTTAGGCTCTAATATATAATATAAATATGAAAATGAATATTATATAACCTAATATAACATACGGTAAGTTTTAGGTAATTTATAGGTTTTACGTTATATAATAACGGTTTTAGGTTATAATGTATAATATTGGGTTTTAGCATTAGGTTTAATATAAAAGATTGGTTTTAACATGATGTTTTGAGGTTAATATTAGATTTAATATGCGCTATGTTATTTTAATGTTAATATTAAGTTTAACATGTGGTATGTCATTTTAATATTAGTTTACTATTAGGTTTTAATATTAAGTTTTAATGTTAATATTGTTAATACTAGCATTTGCACCTTATGTTGCAAAGGAAACGCCGTAAGGCATAGAGTGGGGAAGAATAACGACATGTGAATGGACAATGTTGAAAGCAAGTGTGGATTATAATGTTACAATTGCAATAGTTAGTTATGTGTACTCTGAAAATGGATATTTTGTTATGATCAATCTAATGCATTAATTAATTAGATGACAACGAAAAAGTGTTTCGAGCCCAGGCAGTGCAATTAAAAAGATGAGAAAATAAAAAATACTAAATACCTTATATGCAACATTGCAGACTTCCCTCTAATATTTTGGTTCAAGCTGTCTTCATCCATTTTATACTAATATACATTAAAAAAAAAAAAATTTATAGGTTTTAATTTAAAATAGATATTACCTTCTCCCTATTTTAACATTTAAAGCCAATTATGCCAAGAGTCAAATAGATTATGAAAATGAAAAAATTACAAACACAAAATCACTGACATATTCCATACACACTCAACATAAAATGGATAACTCCCACTAGTCATTTAAAAAATAAATAGAATGGATAACTCCCATTAGTAATTTAAAAAATAACTCCCATTAATCATTTAAAAAATAAACAAAAGGTGTTGCAAGCAACAAGTCCCTGCCCAGTCGAAAATTGCACCTACGCTTGCTTTAGTAGTGTTGTTGCAAGTTATACAAGGTGTAAAATATTCTGTGTAAATCAGATCTTTCAAAATGTTACATCAGATCTTTCAAAAAGTTACAAGAGGTGCAAAATATTATGTGTAAATCAGATCTTCGGATCTTTGAGGTTGGTTAAGATATTGATTATGAACAAAGCATACTACACTATTATGATTAGCATAGTGTGTGTATTCAATTAGTTTTATCAAGCTGGCTAGTCTTATACTCTAAGTAAAATCTTTCAGTTACGTAACAGGTATGAACCAAGCTATTAATTATGGAAAGTGAATCCAATCAAGTTACATGGTGTTGCTTTCATAAGACTTATCACTCTTAAACTATAACCAATTGTTACACATCCTCTTTGTTGTTTATAACGAAGTTGCCACCTCGTGCAAATACAATATTAGTATCGAAAGAAGCAAGACTACTTATGCAGCAGTAAACTCCATGCATTGAACTTTGTTGGCTTATTTTTCATTGCCACGACTGAATACATAGCATGTTGACCGAATGAAAGCAATTGATCTAGTTCCTTCTTACTTCTTATCCAGTAACATTAGAGGTAGAGACGAGTAAGCAATAGTTTAATCTCTCTGTGAGTAATAAATCTAAATTCAGAACCAATCTGCCCTTTGGACTATGCAGAAGTTGCTAAGAAAAATGAAAACATTACCAGATAGCTAAACTTAGAGATAGTCATTTGTTTACCTCAAATGGGTACCAAAAAAATAAGAAAGAAAATTCTACCTCAGAATATATCAATGTTTTAATTGATCTAGTTTACCCATGTCATCGCACTTTCCTATACACAACCATTTGATCCATGTCTCGGTAGAAATTCCTTGCTTCTAGCATGTAATCCTACATTTTCCCAAATAAATCGACAAAATGCAACAAAAATCAAGGGAAACAAATGCTTATACTGCAACCACATAATTCTCTCAAAAAAGACAGTGAACCTATTATCTAGTGTAAAGTGACATGAGTTTCCAATACATTGAAGCATTTCCATAGAAAAGAATATGGATAGGCTTCATGTGGCCAAAAGACATTCTATCAAAGATGAAATTGAAGATGGCTCGAGCTTCTTGGATTTCTTTTCATTCAAATAAAAAGAAGAGGAGACATGCCCACAAAGGTTTTTAACGATGGAGGACGTTGTCCATCAAAGACACATCCTCCTCTAAATGTTCCCCCATTTCGATGAAAAAAGAATAAAGAACACTAGAAATACATTCAAATCTTGCTACAAACTTAGATTTGCAATTAAAAGATAAACAAAAACTTGCCATAAAATGGAGAATTGATGTACTGCAGTAGTTTGATTGAGGGAAATAAATATTTCATAAGGTTGTTGTTGAAGAAGGCCTATTTAAAATTGGAGAATCAATGTATTGCAGTTGGATAGTAGGAAATAAATATTTCACAAGGTTGTTGAAAAAGTCCTATTTAAAATTTTAATGTGACATGCCGCTTGGAAATTTCATGTCTCTGAATTATAAAAGTATCACACCCATCGAAGCCACTGCAATCTGCGATTGCCAATCATAACAACTTAGGTGACACAGGAGAAATATATTTTGAACAAGCATTCACCGACTTTAAATTTGACACTGACAAATGGTAGGGGTAGAAGGGGCCAATATGGGCAGTGGCATGTAGCAAGATCGTGGCGATGTGGCAAGACACGTTGTGAAAATTTAGGGAAGACCACATAGTTGTGATATGATAATCTGCTAGGGTAATTCATTTCAAATGGAAACGCCTTACGGCGTAATAATAATCCTTTTACATCTTAACAAACACGTACCCCATGTTTTTGTATGAAGGCTGACATATCCCGACCTTGCATTTTCACAACTTGAGCAGTCAAGTCATTCCATGTGTTGATGATGAATTTGAACGCCATTTTGAGGGATTCTGGAAACGTTTCTATAAAGGAAAGGCCTCAACAATCATAAGCAAAACAAACAAAAAAGAAATCCAAGCGGATTTTGAAGGAAAGAAGGAAAGAAATTCAATTTGTTAGAAAATGTAAATGTTTGCAATTTGAATAGTATTCACCGTTTCAATGCGTCTGTGAAGAGTCTGAGTTCGTCCAGTGTTCCGTCAGTGTCGTACAGGTCGTCTAGAATATTCATGATTATAGTTGTTTTTACTAAGGCGATTCTACTTTGAGAAAAATGCCAATGACATCGACAAAGTAATATTCCACGTGACGCTTCCTAAAAAAATCCACCTCTGCTACGTCTTTGTCTCTCCACCATCTGCGCAGTACGTAGTCATAGAGGGAACGGTTGTCATCTGATCGATTCACAATCAACGCAAAGTTCTTATATGGATATAGCATTCAGTATTAATTATGACACCTTGATATTAGCTGTATCTCTTTCTGGTGTACCGACTGCAGAATGTTGAAATCCAGTATTGCCAACTCGAGAATTTTTTGGTTAATATTCAACCCAAAATACCATCCAAGTAGCAAAGCAAATTAATCAAGATTGGTACGTCAGAGCAAAATTTTGCGCCACTCTCCAAAACTTATCAACAAAGTTATTAATTACTTGAGCCAGGAATAGCTTTGTCGATATATTTCGATAAAGTTCCTTGCCACCCATCTTGGCGGACTGCAATGCCATAGAAACTCCAATGAGTATTTTACCTGGAGAAGAGAATGTTAATAAAAAAAATCAAATCAGGAGAGTGAAGAAGCATAATCATGTTCTGTTTTCCTATAGGCAGCGAAAATGTGTACCTCGCTGAAAAGGCTTGGATCGACGTCGGTTGCCTCCCTTTCTAATAAAACTTTGTTTAGATAATCTGTTGTGAACGCAGTTGCCTCGTCCATCACTTTTTCTCCCGTAAATGATATGTTTGACGCTCGAAGTAACGACACCATGCTTCTCAGTCGTTTATGTCCTCCACCGTCGTTTTCAACAGTGTAATCGGAACTGCAGAAGAAGTGCCCATTCTCACCTTTGAAATTCTCGAAGACACCTGATCATGAAGCATGAGATTAAATTTGTACGACTTGAAATAAAATCACCTGTAGATTTCATTTATATGAACATTCTTACCTAACCTAAACAAACAGAACAATTAACAATTAATTGCATGCATGTAGTCACCATCTAATACCTGAGGATATGTTACTATATCGGTGCAGTCGAAGCGCACGAAATGCTAATGCTGTAGCGTTTAGATCTGTCTGGGGGAAATTTATTGATCCCGGCCCGATGCCTTTCAATTCATTCCAGCATCTGTTCGTCAAGTGATCAGTCCGCCAGTTTTCATTGTTCAATCAATCAATGACAGATAACCGAAAATCGCTTGCATGCACAAGTACAAGTGATTTGGTCACATATAGAAAATCGAAGTACAAGTGATTTGCTTTGAGATGCAGAAATTTTGGACCCTCGGGCCTTCGGGAGCACCCTCAGAGAGGGGTTACTCAAGGGTACACTTGCAGGGAAAGGACGCTGAAGCGCTAAAATCCATACTTCTTTTGGAAGCTGCCTCTCCTAAGTTGCTCAATGTAATACACCGCTTTCAGTTGAAGAAGGCATACAGAACAGTGTATGTGAAGGCCCAGAGGACAGTGATCAATCACTACAAGTACCAGGCTTGGAGTGAATTCAAGGCTAAGTTTCGGAGGAGGGTGTCTGCGTATGTTGTGGATTGGAAAGAGTCTAGGAATGTTGTGTCCCAAGATCGAGCTCCAAGCCTTCGCAACAGGGCCATCAAACCCCATGGATGGGAGAATATGTTCTGCCAAGTGAATGAAAGTGCATTGAAGGAGTTTACAGGTAGAGCGTTTTCTTTGAATAATAAAGAACCAGGCTCCAAATTACAGTGGCAATGAAGGGCAACTGCAATTGTATGTATGTATAGGGTTAAATCAATAGGAGGTCGTCAAATGATAGATGTAGTATGCGGTTCGTTGAGTGGATCTGAAAGTCCACCATCCAGCCAAAAAGCAAAACAAATATTTTATTTAACAAAAAAAATAGTGCAAGCTCTGAGTTACAAACCTGTATTCATAAGTATCATCAGCGTATTCTGAGTACTGAATTTGAGGCATCCTGGTCGAGTGAACTAAAGGCTTGAATGATCTGAACCCAAAGAAAGGAAATAAGGGCCAATGATTCAAATCCATCCATACTAGTATTTAAGACAAAATAACGATAAACCCAGAAGTAATCCCCGTAAAGCCTGATTAAATATATAAAATGAAGGAATCTGTTCTACCGTGATCAATTCAGAGCCTGAAATACAGAAATTTAAATAGGGTTTTTGTAGATCCGAAAAATGTGGCTAAAGGGTTAGTTAATGCCAACCTGGTGGATAACGGATAGGTCGAATTCCGCCCTAAGAACTTGAAATGCCCTGCAAACAGCGGTGGAAAGCTCTGATAAAACCTTTGAACCGAAAATTAGTGAGCGAGAACCTGAAATTGGGCAAATGAGATGACGCGTAAAAGGTCGAAATGATGAACTTAACCAGGAATAAACTAAGCAGCTCGCAAGGGCAGAAGGAATACAACAGGAGAATGACAGGGAAACTGCTTTTAATCGTTCGGCTTCCAACGATCAACGATTCTGCTTCGTTCAGCTTCCAACGATCAACGATCAAACCTTGTTCAATCGTCTAACACCACACATCCACGGTCGACAATAGGACACAGCGTCTGCTAGGGTAATTCATTTCAAATGGAAATGCCTTACGGCGTAATAAATAAACTAAATTATTAATAGGGTTGTATTATTAGTATGTTATTTATATTAAAGTAATGATTATTAACAATGTTATTATACATTATTAGTAATATTTTAACATTAAATATTATTACTATTATAATATAAGCACAACCACCTTTATAAATGTGGCTTAACTTAGTGATTAATTAATAATTTATAATCCAAACCATAAATTATTATATATATATATGGATATTTATATTATATTTATCTAATATATTATAGCCTTATTTTAATTAAGTAATTGGCATATTAATATAATGGCCTTAGTCTCTTCATAGATGAAATGACATTTTTCACAATATTTTTTTCTAGTTAATTGTAACCAAAATTTGGCAATGATTTTTAAAAAGTCGAGTTTAAGTTGTTTAATCTATCAATTTCGAGGGCCCCGAGGGTTTTTCAAGTTGTTGAATCCATTTATGCATTAAAAAATAACAACAAAAAATCACATTCTTTTTTGAGATTGTTAGACCTAATTCTGGTGAAAAGATATATTTCATCTCTTAGTTAGAGTATGCCTAATATAATAATAGCATATCGTTATTATTAATACTAGTTATTCATCTTTTACTATTATCTTATACTCAATAATATATATATATATCATATATATATATATATATATATATATATATATATAATATATATACTGAAATGCAATCTAATTATGTATTATAATTATAATAATTTTAAACTAAAATATATTGGCACAAACATATTTAATAATTGTACTATGCATTAGTGAATGTGGCATATAATTGTTGATGGCCAAACCATGATAGACCATCAACAACCACCATCACAATGGTAAGCATAGTGAAATCATAGTCAACTATAGACAAACCATAGTCAAAATATGGTGAAACATAGTAAAACAGTATTCAAGGCATGGTCAATCATAGTCAAACTATAGTTCAAACATAATCAATCATGGTTAGTCATAGTCAAATCGTAGTCAACCATAGCCTAACCATAATCAACCATTGTCAACTATGATGATCATTGTTGACTATGGTTAACTATGATTGAAAATAGTTAATTATGGTGACCATGGTCAAACATTGCAACCATAGTTGACTCTAGGCAGCATGGTTGACCATCGTCTGCCATCATTAGTCATGTTCAACCATGGGAATCTTATGTCAACTATGGTCAATCATGGTCATCTTTGGTCAATCATGGTCACCATAATGAACCTTTTAAAGCCATGATCAACCCATGCTCAACATGGTCAACCATAGTTAATATGGTCAAATATTATGTGAAATATTTATAAAGATAAATGCATTGACACACTGATGAGAAAATCTAGTATAATATTCTGACAAATTAACTAATGTTATGAATAGATATAGCCTGTTCCATTATAATATTCTAAGAATTTTTATTATTTAAAATATGAGAAATCAACCTTTAAAAGTCATGCCAAACCCATGCTTAACATGGCCAACCATTGTTCATATGGTCAAATAACCATGGTAAACCATGGTAAATTTTAACATTTCATTATCAATATAGACAACCGTAATATGTCATAGAAAACTATGGTAAACCATGAGAAAATTAATCAAACCATGTTCACCCATGGTGAACTTAGTGAGACAATGTGACAAATGTCACAATGTGACGAACATTGTTGCACGATTACATTGTCAAATTGTGATACAAATATATTGAACATTGCAATGTGACTAAAATTGTTGGATTGTGACATAAATATATCAAACATTGCAATGTGACAAACATTATCTCAATCTTACATTACATTTCTATTTATATCAACCACATTTACTAATGTGGTTGTGCAAGGGCTCATAACAAATGGGTCTATGAAATTTGTGGTTTATGATATAAGGGCTTTTAATATTTGGGTACGCTATTGGGTTAATATTAGGGTTTATAATATTGGTGTTTAATATAGGTTTATAATATTATGGTTAATTATTACGGTTTGTATTAGGCTCTAATATATAGGGTTAAAATATAGGTTTTAATATACAAAATTTAATATTTGGGTTTATAATATTAGGGTTTTTAATATTTTTCTATAAAATTAAGTTTTATAATATTTTGGTTTATAATATGTTGGGCATATTGTGTCATGGGGTTGGCATTAATTTCAACCTAGGATGTCAAGCAAGGATGTCTTCCTTAGGAGTCAGCTAAGGAGTCGTTGCATTGGCATTGGTGTTAACAAGTTTGAAGGAGTTGTCATGATGATCAGAGGCTTGATGACATGTTGATGAGGTATTTTTGACGTTGGCAGTGGATCTATAGGTGATGGAGATGCTTGGGAAACTATTGGAGAAGTTGAAAATGTTCTGGAAGAGCTAAGTTGTAGATCAGGTCGAAGAAGGCTACAAACATCAAATTAAATCAAGGTAACATAGGTAATAGCCTAAAATGTGTGTTACAATGAATGAAACAACCTTAAAGGTGAGTTATAATGCAAGAAATAGCCTCAAAGGTGTGTTATAGCCATAATGTATATATTTGCCTATAAAGTACATTATAACACAAATTTTGTGTATTGGGATTGCATTATGACCATGTTGTGGCCACAACACCCCCATACATTTATAGCAAAAAATATGGGGACGCTTTATTTTTTAAAATCTCCCTACTTCGGCATTTTCATAACTCATGATTCCTATGGTCTTTAGAACTTGTCTTTGGAATTTTTCAGGATTGGATAATGTCTTGGTTGTTGGGATTTTTTCCTTGTTTTCAAGATGGTTACCTTCAGTATTCATGATGAAAATGGTCAGTCATGCCTTTAATTTCCACATTACCACATATTTCACATTTGGTCACATTAGTTGTTCGATCCTCTTCTTGATTTGATACCTACATCATGAAAGGGGTTGTGATGAAATAATGTCGTATCTTTGGTTGCCACATCATCTCACATTACTCATTGGATTATGCTTTTCATTTGGCTCTTCTCTTGATGCATACCTACATTACTTTGTAATATTTTATTGTATATGTATTAAAACAAATAAAATATTATTAAATATTGTAATAAATCAACCATATTTTTTCCAATAAATTACAAATAATGCAAAATCATATATATATATAATTTTAACTAATATTGTTTATATTATTGTAAATAATATAAATAATTTTTTTTGTATATTTTTATATGCACTTATTTTGAATTGCTATTGTGTATAAATATAGAAACAAAGAGTACATCAAAAGTCTCGTCACCATAAGTATCAGCCCCTAAACACACATATAAAACACTACCACAATAGTGACACCAAGCCAACGCACTACCGACCATTCACCTCAACAATTCCATGTTTCTTACGACAGGGTGAAACCAACCACATATTTAAATGCCGAAGTTTAGTTATAGAATGAATGTGAATTATTTCTCATACATCAATATGAACTAAGCCATAAAAACATTACAAGTTCAATGAACATAAAATTATCATCAGTTATATATTTATTAATATAAAAGGTTTATGCCTGAATATTAACGTTGATCCGTTGCTATGAAATAAAGTGATGTAATCATGAGCACATGTTTTTTTGGTAGGTAGAACAATGTAAGAACCCCAGGTTAAAATTTCATGTAATAAAGTTAATGAAGGAAAAATAAGACCAAGGTCATGAGAGACTTATTCCAAATTGAATGTTGGGAAAAAAGTCTTAGTGGGCATCACTTGTTATTTATTTTGGCTAAGGAAATTTACAAAGGCATTGGCGAAAGATTTGGAAAGGTAAAGTGGCAATTATTGGGATTTATTTATGACAATAAAGGTAAGTAGGAGAAAATGGAGATGAAAGGTCACATGTTTGCATGAGGAAATTGACGGAAAATAAGGGAAAAATGAAGAAATTAGAGGCATAAAAAATTAAATGGCATCAAAACATCAATTTGGGGCCTTTTGTTAGTTTGGATTTGGATTTAGTTGGAGAGAGGAGAAGAACACTAAGAGGAGAAAGCAAGGAAGAAAGCAAAGGAAAGTAAAGAGACGAAATGAAAAGAAAAGGAAGGAAAATGAAAGTAAGGACAAACAAATGAAGGAAAAGGAAAGTAAATAACAAGCAAGTAAGGATTGTATCAAGCAACTTCAATAGGATTACTTGCAGATAACAAGTTGCATGTGTGATTTCCTAGTTGGTTTGTGAATTTATAGTACATGCATGTGTGTCTTTGGTTATCTTTCTATAATTCACATGGGTTTTTCCAGGTTTGATAGTGGTTTCAACCTTACCTTTCCAATTCTTGGATAGCCATAATGTGTTGGGATTCATTCTTGGTTAAGCTTTGGATTTCTAGAAGGTTTTGGATCTAGATGAGGTGGTCTTCAGAAAATCCCAAGGGTTGCGGGTGGAGATGGTTTTCTCAAGGAAGCCCTCAACAGGTGGGTTGAGGCAGGAAAATTCCTCAAGGAACGGTGAAGGAATTATGAGGTATACAAGCTTGGTTTTGTTTAGTGATCTCGGGAATGATTTAGGTCAAATTATGGTAGTGAGAGGGAGGATGTAGTTTAACCCTTGTATACCCTTGATTGTTCATGTCTTGGTTTATCCCATGAGATCCCACATTCATACTTAGAATATGGGACAATGGTCATTGGTTTAAAGAAATATTTGGTTCAAACCAATTTATGGTCAAGTGGTACATGGAAGTCCCAGGTCCCTATGTTTCGATATAATTCATGACTTGTAGATTTCATGTTCAACATATTTTTGACAGAAATACTATCATTGTTAGGCATGGTTAGTTCAAGTTCTTGACTAAGTTTTATATGAATGGATTTGTCCTGATGTTATGTTTCATTCTAGAAAGTCTCACTAAGTTCTGGGTAGTGGTTGGGAGTTAGGTCGTGAAAAGGTGGCTCCAATTCCAGGGTCATATGCTCACAAATGGGAAATCTAGGTTGTAGTAGCTAGGATGTAGGGTTATGCATGCGATTAGAGGGTCACACCTATTGGATTTCCTTGTTATACAAACAACTGGGAGTTTAGGTCAGTGAGAAAGATTCCTAGCTTAGGGCTTGGGCACCTGGAGTGGTTGTTTCGCTCCGGGCTCTCTTGTAGCTCCTAAGGAAGGTCATAAAAGTTTCAGATTGTCAATTCTACTTCCTTAACTGTATTTAGGAGGTTGAGTTATCTCATAGTAGCCCTCAAATCATGTTTATCCTATAGAAATTAATGTTTACATTCAATACTTCTCATGAAATTTACTAAAACCCAAGACTTGAAGCTACTCTACTAATATGCAGAAGTTAATTCACCATCTACAACAAGAATCATATACATGAAAAAAGAAACATCACACATGCACAAAGATTTATATAGAGAAAAGAAACTACTCAAAACCCCTTATTATCTATATTGCATTAATTAAAGAATATATATGAAATACATATGCTTTCTCAAGCCTGCGCACACCCTAAAAGTGTATAGTCTATCCCTTTGCCTGACTAACTCACTCTGGCCAACATTTAGCTAATTCTCTTACCCTCCAAGATCATAATTCCTTGAAATATTCTTTGTGGAATTAGGCCCCGATTAATTAGGAATTACCTCATCTAGATTGCGCAATTCCTTTAGTTCCTTCCTCTAACTGCATGCACCACATATACACTTCCAAATAGTCTACAACTAATAGTACAATGTTTTGCAATCTCCATCTAAAATGGGTAACTTGAATTTTATGCATGCATGGAATAATTTAGGCTAATTTATTAGTTATCTCAATGATCACTAAGTGTGGTTGAAGTTCCACTTCCATAGCTTGACCTTCCACTAGTTCCTCCAAGGGTTAGAACTAGCTTAACTAGCCATAACACAATTTAACTGAATTAAATTTCTAGAACTGAAATTAACTCAACATAGGCTCCTAAAATTTAGTAATGGACTACACACAACTTAACTTCATGTAGTTAAATTGAATTAACTTATCCAAACTCCTTTTCTTGGGAATCAACTCAAGTAAATTGAACTTCAACTCATTAAATCAAATTGACTATTATTAACTGAGTGAAAAGAGCCATGGTACCTCGGTTAACTCCTCCAAGTTTTTTGCTGATGTGGAATTTCGAATTTCCTCAATTTGATTAAGGAAAACTCAAAATTGAGACTTTCTTGCTGCATTTTCAATACTCCTCCTTAGCAATAAATGGATTATCAGCCACCCCTATCCTGCACCTATGAAGTGTACTTCATGTAACACCTCTCATTGTTGTTGTTGCAACGGTAACATCTGCAACTGAGAAGCATCCAAAAAACAAGCTGAATCAATTGTGTCTGCAACTATCTACTGGGAAATTTATGTTACTACTGACTCTACTACTGAGCCTCCTGCTCTACTGTCAAGACTCCTTTGTACTCCTCATTATCTTAATAACATTGGTCCTCCTACCAATGAATACTTTGGGCCCATGTAGTAATGTAATGATCCATGAGGAGAACCCCTCAATGGAACCTACCCAAATTTCTCCAACTCTTGGACTAAGGATCTACATCGCACTACCTTGCTCCTAGAGGTATAATTTCATGTGCTCCCTCTGCCCACTTCACTCGAACTATCCCCTTACGAGGTATTTTATTTACTGCATGTCTCCACCCTTCCTCCTCTTTGCCTCTCCATTTTTGGTTGCTCCACAACTTGCTGAGGCTCCTTTTGAGGTTGCATGTTGAGAGGTCTAACATGCTCCCTCTAAACCACCATATCTCTAGTTTTTTCCTTGCTCCTCAAGGTTGTGCATGCATCTTCTACCTCAAGTGCATATAGGTTCTTGACTCGATCACCTATATGCTTCACCTTTCCCATAGCTATGTGCCTCGGAAAATCTTTACCTTTAGTGAATTATCACATCATAACCATGATCTTCCAAAGCTGCTATAGAGATAAGATTCTTCTTTAGACCCGAGACAAATATCACATCCTTGATTTTGAAAGGGGAGATCGACTCCCTTTGGAAGGTGACTGTACCAATCTCAGTTGCACTATACCTTTCATCTTCTCCAAACTCAATTTCCATCTGGAGATATTTCTCCTCCAAGTCACTGGAAAATTTTATATTCCCAGGCATGTGGAATGAGGAACCACTGTTTAAGTACCACATCCTCCCCATCATTGTGATCGTCATGCATGAAATGAGATTGAAGTCAAGCTTGAACTATGAAGCCAAAACTTCACTTATTTTTGCTACTGCAAGCTACTTATTTCTTGCATTCTAGTGTGGACACTTCGTGGCATAGTTCTTGAATTCATGCCAATTAAATCACTTGATTTTGGACAAGTGTTTATTATTTCCCTCTTTGCTATGATTAGCCTGACCTTGGGACTCCTTCCCCTTGGCTTTCCTTCACTTTTGGGCTAATTAAAACTCCTCTTCCTCTTCTTTGTATTAGGTTACATGTATGGTATTCCTCCTTATTTCCTCATGCACCAAGTCAGACCATAGGCACTCCAAATTTTGTAGTTTCTCCCTCCCATTGATATGTTACAGAATTCTAGTTTTGTTGTGCTAATTTCAACATCAAATTTATAAACAAATGCTTGTCAATTGCTTCATGTTCATAGGTTCCCTTATGGTGTTTGTGATTGGAAACAAATAAATTTGTCAAGTTTTATTTTAATTTTATGAGAAAAATAGTATGAGAAACTAGTGTTGAACAAGAACAAGTAAATGTACATCAAAACATGAAAATGAACACTTAACATAGTGTTTTGATGAAGGATTTCACCACTCCTAGGATACATGTCCTTGGTCTAACTTTCATGGCTTGGGCTTCTGTATTAGCTCAATAATGGAAAAACTACTAATTGCAATGTTCTAATTCTATTGAAACATACTTCAATGTGTTCAAAATCCTCAAATCAGCTAGGAACACCTTTCCTTATCTCAATTTGGTCGAATTTTGCTCCAGTTATGGTCAAAACTACTTTCTCCTAATAAACCTCCTCTAAAACTGGAGGAACTCTAGTTAGTCCTGCTAAAATTTTAGTTAATGTAGAATTTGGTGGAATCGCCGAATTAAAATTTAGTTCAATTAATGTTAATCTTGATTAATTAACGGTTAACTATGAATTAGCGCTAATATAGTGTGTTTAATGACTAACCGTTAGCTTTAATGCTGGAGGTCTCAGTGGAGTGGACACATATCATGGTGGAAAGTTCATGGTTATGGTTTGTTGGTGTGGGTTTATTGACTGTTGGAGCTGGCCATTGTATTAGCCATAACCGTAGCTACTGGGTAGCATTCACATGGGAGGGATGGCCTTCCTAACCCCCAAACATTAATATATGTCACAAAAAAATCAACATGAAACCATAGTATAACAAGAACCACCTTCATGGCACAATGATAAGGCTTGGATTTTGTTGGGGCGAGATCATGGACTCGACCCTGCAAACCTACCCAAAATTTTACTGCGCACCAATTATATGTGGTCCTTTGGGGAGGGACACATGGCGGCCTCGGGGCTTGCCACTTGTCCCCTCCTCACTAGTCCACTTCAAACCAATCAAATCTTGCCACATCATCGCACTTGATAACCAATAAAAACATGACACTTATCAAACTATGATTGAGCATTGACTGATGTTGACTCTTCCCAGTCACCTACCATGTCAGTAGTATAGACTGCTGACTGTGTAGTGATTGTACACATTTTTTTCAAAAATTCGACTCCTTGGCAAAGCGGACAAAACATGATATCTTCCTCATACAAACTCGGTCTTTAGTGAAATGAGTTGCATTGGGGTCGCTATGGCGAGACAGACATGGTCATTCAGGTTTCGAGCCATTATGATAACTTTGATTTTGAGCTAAATACTAAGCACTTGAACATTCCTCCTCACTAGAATCCTTTTGGACCCCAAATGATAATATCAATTATTTAGCAAGTGAGGATACAACTTCCTCACCTTCTCGATCTACAACCATTTGAATTTAGAAGGCTTTTGTCCCTTGAGTCCCACTCTAAGGTATTCAACATTCCCTCTCTTTGAAGTTTTGGTTCTTCTGTAATGTATGAGATGTTGTTGAAGTTCATCAAGATATTCTGGCGAGAAATCATCTATTGATGGAAACTGAACATGTTCTCCTTGATCATCAACCAAAGGAGGCTGAAACAATCCCAAATTCTCAAAATTAACAACAAAGTATATTTGCATATGAGGCAAATCTAGCTTAAATGCATTGTTACCAATCTTTTCCAGAATTTTAAAAGGACCATAATGGATTGGCTTAAGATTTTTACTTTCCCCTTAAAGTCACTCTTTTCTAATATATAACCAAACTTCATCTCCAACTTGAAATTTATGATCGACATGGTGTTTGTCATGCCTTGCCGTGTAGCTACTTTGACTTCAAGTTGTTCCTGTACTATGTGATGTATAACATAAATTTGCTCATTGAACTTCCTTGCCTTACTGATGACGCTATGACCATCGATGGCGACATATTTCTGAAAGATGAAGATGAATGGTGATCTTGGAAAGTACCCAAAACATGCTTCAAATGGAAATGTATTTGTGCAAGAATGATTTGCCCTATTATATGCATGTTGATGTAATGCCACTGTTCATCCCACAAATTGGGATATTTGTTGCAATATCCACTGAGATGATGAATGAATTTCCTATTGACCACCTCGGTTTTTCCATTTGTTTGTGATGAAAGGTTGTACTCTTCTACAACTTAGTGTCCATCATGTCCCACAAATTTGACCAAAAATTCCCAACAAATCGAGAATGTCGATCACTTACAATGGAAGTAGGAAGACCAAAATGAACCCAAATGTTTTGGAAGAAAATATGAGTTCTTTGCCAGCCGTAATTTGATTTTTACATGGTATTAGTATACACATTTGGCTGAACTTGTCTACAACTACATACAAGTAATCATGACCTTTTCTTGACAATCGAATACCTCCTACAAAATCCATTGAGATACTCTCCCATGGACGTCAAGGTACCAAAAGTGGAGTGTACAATCCTAGTTTCCTATTGATAGGCTTACTTGTTGCACACAAAGAACATCCTTTAATGAAACTAGATACATTAACAAACATGCATATCCAATAACAATACCTTTGGAGATTCACTACTATCTTGCCTACACCAAAGTGTCCAACAATCAATGAAGTGTGTGCCTCCCTTATGATATTGTTTCTTTCTCCTCATAGAACACATAGCTAGCCCAATTGATACAAAAAAAATTATAAACATGGTAATATAACTTTTCAATTTGGTTTCCTTAACTCAAGCTTTCATACACATCTCGAAAGTCATTATCATATACGTATTTCTTAATGTAACTTTCATGTAAAACAAAATTGTGCTTGAGTATAATAGATGAATTTACAATAGGCCTAGAAAGCATATCAACTACCTTATTGTAGATTCCCCTTTTGTACTTGATAACCAAATGAAACTGTTGTAGAAAACCCATCCAAATGAAGTGTTGGGATTGCTGCAACTTTGACTCTGACTGTAAGTATTTCAATGGTTGATGGTCGGCATGGATAATGGTCTGCTTCACCCTCAAGTAGTGTCTTTATTTTGTAACACTTTGTAACAATGCATAAATTTCTTTTCCATAAGTGGGATAGTTAGCTATAGCTCTATTAAAAATTTTAGAATGAAATGAAATGGGATTACCATGCTACATAAGAACTTCTCCCATGGTGTAATCACTAGCATCCGTTTGGATCTCAAATGGCTATCTAAGATCTGGAAGAGGCAATACCAGTGTTGAAATTATATTTTTATTTAAAGAATAAAATGATTTTTGTTGTACATCTCCCCACTAGAAGAATTTCTTGACAGTAGTCAATTCATGTAACGGTGTTGCAATGGAAGAAAAATTAGTAATAAATTTCCTCCAATATTGTGCTGCCCCAAGAAAACTTCTTACCTTTGTAACTGTATTGGGCTTGGGCTAATTCAGAATGACCTCAACCTTAGAGGGGTCTATCTTCAGCTCACCTCCACCAACAATGTGTCCCAAATACACTAAAGACGTCTTAGAAAATTCACTCTTTGAGATCTCTAAAAACAATTGTTCTTTTCTCAAGACATCAAATACTTTTTTCACATGCATGACATGTTCATCTACAGATTTGCTGAATATGAGACTATCATGTAAGTAAACAATGAAACATTCATCTATAAATGGTCTCAATACATCATTCATAACTCTCATGAAAGTAGTTGGAGCATTTGTAAGACCGAAAGGCATAACAAGCCACTCAAACAATCCTTGTTTAGTTTTAAATGTGGTTTTCTAAATGTCCTCTTCAGCTATTCTAACTTGATGATAACCACTTCGTAAGTCTAACTTAGTGAAAGAATTTTCATAGCTCAACTGATCAAGAAAATCATCAATTCTTGGGAGTGGATAATGATTCTTTACCATCATTTTGTTCAGTGCATGAAAATCCACACACATACGCCATGTCTCGTCCTTCTTTGTCACTAAGACAATGGGTGAACCACATGGCAAGGTAGATGGGTGTATGATACCTTTGTTCAGAAATTCTCGAATTTTCTTCTTGATTTCCATGCTCTCCATAATCGACATGTGATACATGCCAATGTTTGGAAGTGGAACATCTAGCTACAACTATATCTCATGCCGAATTCCCCTCTTCGGAGGTAACCCCTTTGGTTCCTGAAACATCTTGACACGCTTGCTTACCAAATCAAACAAATCATATTTTAATTTTTCATCACAACCTTCAAAATATTCATAATTAATATCACTCTTTTTCTTGATCATGAGAAGCACAAAATTTTTACTTGCATTTACTAGTCTCTTCATCTATCATGCATTAACCAGATAAATGTTTAATTTTTTGTGATGGGCTCTCACAATGTACATCACTCCATCCTTGAGAAGTAAGTATTTGTTCTCATGGTGATAAAATATTGCTTTCCTATCATACAAATAAGGACTTCTCAAAATGATTCTTGAGATGTCAAGTGGAAATACATCTAACTCAACTTCATCGATGAACTTTTTGATAATGGCAAACTTGAATAAACGTTTCCTTGTAACCTATAAATTTTCATTATTGAATATCCAACCCAATGGATATAGCTTATGATGAGGTACAGTTTCAAAGTTAAGATTTTTTACCAAGTCTTCTGAAATTAAGTTTGATTGTGACCCACTATCGAATAATTCATCAATCTTTGTATGATTTGAAATTAACCTTACATGAAACAACTCTATTCTTCATTCTTCATTTGGAGTGTTGTTATGACTATGTGAGGAACTAGTGCTTGCAACGACTTCTTTTCCTTTTCTGACCATGGCTGAAATCTTGGTCTCATCACCAGAATATGATCCAAGATCATGTTGTGTGGTAGAGATCATCTTTTGTTTTCCCTTAATGTTTGATTTCTTAGGCCTCAGTTCATCATGTAATATCCAACAATGGGTTTCATCATGCCCAACTTTGGAACAATGTTGGAAAATAGTTTTCTCCCCTTCTTTCTTCACACGTGTATTCTTCTTCCCTTCCATTTTCCTCCCTTCTCTTTCTCCTTACCCTTGAATGGATTCTTCTTACTACCCTCTTCCTGAATGTTCTTTCCTCTCGCTTCAAAGTGCATGGCTTGCACACATACCTCATCCAAATTGCTTTGATTGAACATAAGGATAGTATTTTTTAAATAGGAATGTAAACCCCTAATACATTTCAAAAATGTATCTTGGGAATTCAAGTTTAGTCCTAACAACAAATCCCTCTTCCGAAACTCCTAGGTATAGTCTTGGACTGTTTGGCCCTTGACTTGCCTAAAATTTTTCCAACTCATATTGGCTTTTCTCATGTAGGCTAAAGGATTGAACTGTATTTTAATTGCAGAAAAAATTCAACCAAAGAAATGGATATATTACCATGAATTCATATTTCCTCTTAAGTATTTTCTGCCCACCGCACTAATGCTGCTCCTTCTAGCCTCAATGTAGCCAACTGGATCTTTATGTCATATTCTTGAAGGTTCTAAATTTTGAAATAAACCTCCAACTGTCAAATCCAATTGTCTAACTTTTCTGCATTCATCTCACCATTTTACATGGGAATTTCAAACTTAATGTCCATTTGGAGTGAGGGAGTTTTTTCCTTTGGGGTTTTCGAATGAGTATGAACAATTTTTGTGGTGGAAGTGGAAGATGATGTTGTTTGAGATGTTGAGGATGATGAGGATGATGAGGAAGATGATGGTGGTGGAGATGGAGGAGGCTTTCCTCCATTACCCTTTGAATCCTTATTTTCATCTTTCTTATCTCCTCAGCTTCCATCTCCATGTGGAGGCTTAGAACTCTCCATACATTCTAGTATTCATCTCTTCATAGAGGACTCCAACCATGTCAGTTAAGTCATAGAAAGTTTTCTTGAATGCTTCCTCTTCTGAAAGACCTTTAGTCTCTCTTTCTCCAGACATGATGGCTTTGGATTCAATCTCAGCTTCTAGTACTTCTTGCACCTCCTCAATCTCAATTGAAGATAAGACTTGAGGTGCTTCAAGTGCAAATGGAATTGGAACTTTGGGTGGAGATTCTGGCCTTATGTCTCTCTTTCTTCTAGGAATTACCTCAAGAGTTGCAACCAATAGTTTCCCTTTTCATCTCTGCAACCTTAACCTTGTAAGCATCATAAATTTGCAACCATTAAAACCCTACTTGCACAAAACTCAAACAATAAAGAAAATAACCTTTTCTCTCATAACAAGTTGATCTATTATTGCATGCTAGTTTTAGTGTGCTAATTTCAAATTCATATTTATAAACAAATGCTTGTCAATTGCTTCATGTGCATAGGTTCCCTATGGTGTTTGTGATTGGAAACAAGTAAATTTATTAAGTTTTATGTTAAGTTTATGAGAAAAATATTATGAAAACAACTGTTGAACAAAAAAAAGTAAATGTACAAAAAACCATCAAAATGAACACTCAACAAACTATTTTGATGAAGGAGTTCACCCCTCTTGGGCTACATCTCCTTCGTCCAGCTTCCATGGCTTGGGCCTCTCTATTAGCTCAATAATGGAAAAAGTATTGTTTACAATGCTCTACTACTTTTGAAACCTACTTCAATGCATTCAGAATGCTCAAATAAGCTAGGAACAACCTTTCGTGATCTCAATTTGGTCGAATTTTGCTCCAATTATGGTCAAAACTACTTTCTCCTTGTAAACCTTCTCTGAGACTAGAGGAACTCCAGTTAGTCCTGCTAAAATTGGAGTTAATGTCGAATTTGTTTGTACTGCTGAATTCTCTGCTACATTAAACTCCAGTTTAATTAACTTTAATCTTGATTAATTAAAGGTTAACTGTGGATTAGCACTAATACCGCGTGTTTAATGGCTAATCATTAGCCTTAACGTTGGTGGTATCATGGCGCAAAGTTCATGGTTATGGCTTGTTGGCACATGTTTACTGACCGTTGGAGCTCGACATTGTATTAGCCATAACTTTAACCACCAGGAAGCATTCACATGGGAGGGTTGGGCCATGGGCTGGCCCTCCTAACCCCCAACTGTTAATATATGTCACAACAAAATCAATGTCAAACCATAGTATAATAAGAACTATTTGCATGGCACAACGGTAAGTATTGGAGTTTGTTGGGGCGAGGTTGTGGGTTCAAATTTGCCAACCTGCCCAAAATTGTATTGCGCACTAATTATATGTGGTCATTTGGGAAGGGACACGTGGCGTCCTCTGGTCTTGCCACTTGTCCCCTCCTCATTGGTCAACTTCAAACCAATCAAAATTGGCCACATCATCACACCCGACAACTAATAAAAACATGACAGTTGTCAAACTATGGTTGAGAATTGATCAACGTTGACTCCTCCCAGTCACTTGCCATGTCAGTAGTACAGATTGCTAACTGTGCAATAACCGTACACAATTTTTTTTTCAAAAATTCCATTGTTTGGAAAAGAAGACATAACATGATATATTCCTCATGGTGACTCGATTTCCAGTGAAACGAGTTGCATTAGGATTATTTTTCTGAGACAGACGTGGTCATTTAGGTTTCGATCCATTCTGAGAACTTTGTTTTTTTAGCTAAATACTGAGCACCTGATCACCCATTCATGAAATCTTAGTAGTTGTGTTGGCTCTTGGGAAGGCCTAGAAGGGCTAGGCTTACCATATTGTCCTCTACTACAGTAACAAAATATTGACCAAGTTCTTAACGACATTGTGTGTACCTACTTAGGTATTGTGGAATGGTCTCATTCCTCTACATCTTGATATTTCGAAGTTTGTCCTTGAATGGAAACATCTTGTGGTCACTATTATTTTGGCACAAATCCGTAAGGGCTTTCCACATTGCATACAAAGTATCTTTCTGGAGGATAATTGAGACAATATGGTCTTGTACTCCCTCTGATATGATTCTCCTCACCCTAGAAGCACACTTCTTCCATTTTGTTAGATCATTAGCATCAGATGTTGTTGGTTTCAGAATATCATTATCAATGAATTCCTTGTACCCATTATCCTCAGGCAATGCCTGCATGAACTATTGAATCTACACATTAATTTTAGAGACCTGAAGCTACTCAGAAGAAATTAATTTAGTGATTTAGATAATTTACTAAATCGCAAGACTTGAAGCTACTATACTAATGTTTGGAAGTTAATTCATCATCTAGAACAAGAATCATAGACTTGAAAAAGGAAATATCACACATGCACATAGATTTATCTAGGGGAAAGTAGCTTCTGAAGACCCCTTACTATATATATTGCATTAATAAAAGAATAGAGATGAAATACATATGCTTTCTCAAGCTTGAGCACACCCTACAAGTGTATAGTCTATCCCTATTCTTGACTGACTGACTATAGCCAACACTTTGAAAATTTACAAGCCCTTGAAGCTCGTAATTCATCATGTTGTTCTTTGTGGAATTAATACATCATTAATTGGAAATTATCTCATATGGATCGTACAATTCCTTTAGTTCCTTCCTCTAACTGCATGCACCACCTGTACACTTCAAAATAGTCTACAACTGATAGTACACTATCTTGGAATCTCCATCTCAACTGGGGTGACTCAAATTCTCTTTATTCATGGGCTAATCTAGGCTAATTTATTAGTTATATGGATGATCATTGAGTGTGGCTGAAGTTCCACTTCCACAACTTGACCTTCCACTTGTTCCTCCAACAATTAGAACTAGTTTAACTGACAATAACTCAATTTAACTAAATTGAATTACTACAACTAAAATTAACTTAACATGGTCTCCTAAACTTTACCCATTACACACAACTGAATTTCATGTCCCTAACTTGAACTATTTGAGCCAGTCTCCTATTTTTTAGGAATCAACCAAAGTAAACTAAACTTCGATTTATTAACTCGAATTGACAGTCCTTAATTTAGTGACAAGAGCCATGTCACCTGAGTTAAATCCTCCAAGTTGTCTACTGATGTGTAATTTCGAGTTTCCTCAATTTTATAAAGGAAAAATCAAAATTAATACTTTCTTGGTTCATTTTCAACATATCTTGGCATGCCAATTAATGTGGGTAAACGTGGGAGTGGTGGTTACAAACAAGAATGATAATGACATTCTTTTCACTTTCAATTTTATGAATACAAGCAACAATTGCTATATATATCATGGCATATACCCCATTTTACATGGCATGTTACTACAACTTAAAAGGCAATTGCAACAAATAAGCTCGAGTGCATATTAAACAAGGAGTGGATTTCGTGGGGAGTTAAATAAGTTTACTACAGATATAATGCATAATTCAATGAGCATGATCCACAAGAGATACACACACTTGCTACCATTCAAAAAAAATGAATTACAACTATGTGTTTCCATTGGACTGTGAGAAAGGATGTTCTGACCTAGGGAATATCTAGAAGGCCCTCCATGATATTCAAATGTTACAGGTTAGCTAATTGGCCTAATTGCAACAATGCCAACTCAACCCCACATAGTGCAAGAATTAACTTGAACTATTTCTATTCATTTTGAATTTGTTGGTTGCATCTGATGAAGGGATATGTGGAGACAAATTCCTTCCTGTGATCCAATAGAGAAAAGACAAGGCCTACGACCTATTGGGAAGAAACGATTTTGCATAATGGACTGGATATAATTTAATTAAATTTATTGCTTGCCGTTTGGGGGAAGACCATGTGGCAGGTTGAAGAGTTTGAGGACAAAGGAGGATTTGGCCCTCAATTAATTATTTAAAGAATTGCGTTGCATTATTAGAGAGGTTCCATATAATAAAATATTAGGAGTGATATAAATCCATAGAAGAGAGGAGAGAATTGAGAAATTCCAAGAGAGGAAATTTCTGCACAGTAGATTGCATTCTCATGCATTATTGTAGAGAGGGTACTCTTATCTTGTAGAAAATTTAGATCTTCAATTTTGGTAGGAATTTTTTGGCACTATTGCCAAAACACTTCTGAAGGAGGTTGTGATTTGAAGACTAAGAGTACATGGGAATTGGATTTTATTACAAGCCTCATCTTTCTTGCACTTTTGTAAGAATTTCTAAGTTTGTACAATTTTAGTGCCTCAAACCATTTTTTTCGTTAAATTCTGTACCAATTAATATATTGCTAATTAATTGGAGCACTTTAGTTTTGATTAATTGTTTTATTCTTATTGATATCATGTTGAAGCTATTTCTCATAGGGCTAGGAGGGATTATGTCATGGCTGAAAATCAACTCATGGAAACTAATTTTTGGCGATAAACAATTATTTATTTGTCACTTGAAAATTTGTTTTCTTTAATATTATTTTCTGTAGGGGGAATTATTTCCCTTACACCAAATAAAACTTCAAAATGAACTCATATTTAAATTGGATTTAAGTATACATCCAAAAAGGTTTTAGTAACTCATTATTCAAATTATTTTTCTATATATTTGATTAAATAACTTATGATTCATTGATCTATTTTTATGACATGTAGGTTCATCTTGATTTTCGATCCAATTCTAGTTCCTCCTCTTCTCTTTTAGATAATTTCTCTATGGTAAGAGTAAAGTTATCTTTCTTCTATTCAAGATAGGTTTCACTTTCTTTTTTACATTATAGAATAGTTTTTCATCTCCATATCTTGCTTCACATAGAGTCTTCTCTTGAAGAGGCAAACGCATAATGATGGTTTGATTAAGTCCTCAAGTCAGTGAACAATTATGTTGATCGAGATCTTTAATCTATATCATTAAAGAATCAATATAAAAGGTATTATATATTTTGTATATTTTTTATATAAATTTGTTCTTTCTTTATTAACATTATTTAACAAAGTTATATTGTTAAGATTTATAATTAATATTTAGATCGAACTTTAACATTAAATCTACACAATCTATTACTACTAATAGCCTAATGTTTGATCTACATTAGTAATATTTCAAAGATAACTTCAATTTTAATTACACTAATTACAATTAACAATAATTATATACTAATCTAGAATTACATTTAATCATAATAATAAATAGATATATAACAAGAAGAACTTAGAGTAGTTAATTAGAACATTAACATTCTCTTAAGACTAACATTATATATTGTAAAGTAATATATTATTATTATAAGATTTAATCAACATAAACATAAAGATAATAACGATTAACACAATATCATATAGGATTAATGTCTAACATTACATAGGTTAGCGTTAATATGAGATTGTAAATAACACTTAGTTCAGACTAGATTAATTTTAGGTTAGTCTTAGGTGTATAGGTAACTACACTCAATCGAAACCATTGGAGCCACCGTAATCAAATGGAAAAAGGGTATGATTTGGCGCCATAACTGGGTGATTTTCTTTAATGTTGTTGAGGTTTTTTTTTCCCATCAACATTTTTGGCATTAGGAGGAGGGCCTTTGTAAGGACCTGCGGTCCAAGGCACGACCACCACGCAATGTGCGAAGGCTCAGTGAAGCGAAAGAGTGCACGAGATAACGAAAAATGGCAGAGTGAAAACACTTAGCATGCGTGTGAAGGTATGAGAGCGAGTCATGTATATTTATAGAGGACGAGTTGGTGGGTTCATTCGAACAAGCTAACAGTGAAGAGTTGTAATGTGGGGCATTGGTCGATGGGTTGACCCATCAAATAGGCATACAAAGGCGTTGGTTGAACATAGAGGTGTAGGTCGACCATGCGTGGCACGATCGTGTGCAAAGCGTATAGATAATGGAGCGTTGGAGCTTTGGAGGATCATCATTCGAATAGGGATCATTCGAGCAGCAAGTATAAGGTGCTCAAAGGTGATAGGAGGCTGAGTTAAGGCGCAAGTCTATGCGCCCGACTCATGGGTAGAGCTACATGGTACGTACGACAGACTTGTATATCAGGTGAGGGCGTGGGTGAAGGTGGCCATCGTTCGGACGAGAGGCGCGGGTGGTGACTTTGGTGAGGTCGCCTGCCCAGTATGTGGGTAGAAACACGGAGGTGAACGAGGACTCAGGTAGGTCGCCCACCCACCGTGTGGAAGGTAACTTGGGTGACTCAGGTAGGCTGACCGCCCATCATGCAAGAGGAAACGCGAGGTGACTTGGGTGAGGTCGCCTGCTCGTCGTGCAATGGTAAACAAAGTTTGGTTGAGGAGTAAGCTTGGCTGCTTCTGTGAGGGCATGCCCACCCAACTCGGGCAAGGAACTTTGTTTGGGACACTAAAGTGTTGCCTTTGTAAAATTGGCTAAGTATGAAACTTGGTGTTTCCCAAGCATACTTGTAAAGCTTTTTAAACATTACATAATATATTGTATTCAGGCAGACTCATTGCTTAGGGAGTTTCCCCTCCCTTTATACTGTGCAATTGTGTTCTTCATGTATAATTGTTGATGATAATGAATGTGTGTGGGTGTAGATTGGTA
Organism: Pinus taeda; assembly: GCA_000404065.3. NCBI lineage: Eukaryota > Viridiplantae > Streptophyta > Pinopsida > Pinales > Pinaceae > Pinus > Pinus taeda. The sequence continues at coordinate 27,280 of APFE031472647.1, forward strand.
TAAATTAAACATTAATAATACTTGGTTGTGAAAAACAAACTAAGTACACTAATGGCTAGGCGTAGTCCATGAACATAAGTATTGGTGAAAAGAAAGCGCTGGTGGTGCCGCACCTCGCTAAGAGTGGTTGAAAGACTACCGTCGGCCTGGGGGTGTGACAGGTGGTATCAAAGCAGGGTTGCTCGTGACGAAGTGTAGATGGTATTGAAGCTAACTCAGGGTTGAAGAAGCTTGACAGTTGATGACAGTGGAAGTAGGTACATGCAGGTGAAGGAAGTTTGTTTCACATACAAGTGGAACAAGAGCTGGTTCTTGGTTGCAAGGAACTTTCTGAAGCTTGCGAATGGTGAAACATGTTTAGCAGAGGTGAAGCTTAGTGTTTGGGCCAAGCTGAACGATAAGGCATGGCAGGTTTGGAAGAATGTGAAGGGAAGCTCACTTACCTTATACAAGTTGAAGCGGATGAAAGAAGAGCACTCTCAGATTTGAGATAAGCTTGAAGTCTTGGAAAAGAATGTTGAAGATGGACTTCTTCAACTTGGTTGGATAATGGAGCAAGATGAAGTTGCAGATTGTGCTAACAAGGAAGAGGAAGTCGTGATGATTGAGAATGTTTGCAGTAGTGGAGGAGTTGATATCATGGATAAGACTGTTCAAATATGGATATCTTGATAATAGGATGGTTACCAAGGTGTCATGATTGTCGATGATGACAATGATTTCAAGTGGGGGAGGATGTAAGGACATGTGGTCCAAGGCACGATCACCGCACAATGTGTGAAGGTTTGGTGAAACAAAAGAGCGCATGAGCTAACGAAACATGGGAGAGCAAAAAAACTTAGCATGTGTGCGAAGGTATGAAAGCGAGTCATGTATATTTATAGATGACGAGCTGGTGGGCTCGTTCGAACAAGCCGACGATGAAGAGTTGTAATGTGGGGCGTTAGTTGATAGGTTGACCCATCAAATAGGCATACAAAGGTGTCGATTGAACATAAAGGTGTAGGTTGGCCATGGGTTGCACTACCATGTGTGAAATGTATATATAAAGAGCATTAGAGCTTTGGAGGATTATCATTCGAATGGGGATCATTCGAGTAGCAAGTAGAAGGTGCGCAAAGGTGATAAGAGGTCGAGTTAAGGTGCAGGTCTATGCACCCGACTCACAGGAAGAGCTACATGGTACACATGACAGACTTTTATATTGGGTGAGGGTGCGGGTGAAGGCGCCCATTGTTCAGATGAGAGGCGCAGGTGGTGACTTTGGTGAGGTCGCCCACCCGACGTGTGTGTAGAAACGCGGAGGTGAACGGGGACTCGGGTAGGTCACCCACCTACCATGTGGAAGGTAACTCGGGTGACTCAGGTAGGTCGCCCGCCCATCGTGCAAGAGGAAATGCGGGGTGACTTGGGTGAGGTCGCCCACCCGTCGTGTAGCGGTAAACAAAGCTCGGTTGAGGAGTAAGGTTGGCAGCTTATGTGAGGGCGCGCCAACCCAACTCGGGCAAGGAACTTTGGTTGGCACATGAAGGTGTGGCCTTTGTAAAATTGTCTAAGTATGAAACTTGGTGTTTCCCAAGTATACTTGTAAAGCTTTGTAAACATTACATAATATATTGTATTCGGGCAGATTCATTGTTCAGGGAGTTGCCCCTCCCTTTATACTGTGTAATTATGTTCTTCATGTATAATTGCTGATGATAATGAATGTGTATGGGTGTTCATTGGTATAAAGGAAACATTAATAATAGTTGGTTGTGAAAAACAAACTAAGTAGACTAATGGTTAGGCGTAGTCCATGAACATAAGTATTGGTGAAAAGAAAGTGTTCGGTGGTGTTGCACCTCGCCAAGAGCGGTTGAAAACTACCACTGACCTGGTGGCGTGACAGCCTCCCTCTAACAAGTGTAATTTGTGAGCCTTGAATTATAAAGTCTAATATTTTATAAATGGTTCCTTTTAAAATTTATGTTTAGAGTTATATATTTGAACCCTCAAATCAAAACACTCCAATGGAAATCAAAAGACATTTGAAAAAGGTAAAATTCAATGGCAAAGGTAACACTTTTGCAGTTAAACATATTCTATGTAGGATTTTTACCTTTAATTTTACATGCCTTTCCAAACAATGGTGTGAATTTCTACTAGTTTCCTTAATCCACAGTTGGGATGAATGGATAAAAAATATCATTCATACATTTAAGGATTGTAATTATGATAAAGTATGTGATGAAATTGAGAATTTGAGAATATTGGAAAATGAAGATCTAGTTTATTTCATATTTAGATTTAATTTGGTATGTTTAAAATTTGAGTCTAAGGATCAACCTTCACATGAGGAATTTATGGAATGGTTACAAGAGGCATGTTCTCTTTCTTCATTTACAAACACTTGTGAGGAAGAGGAATTAGTTGTTGATGTTGAAATTTTCTGTTTTAGTCAAATAGGCAAAAATCTCTGAAGGATGACAACAATAGGGATTCAGTTCCTAGATTAGCTCCAGGTTGTTGGGAGGGAGTTAATGCCTCTTATATTTGATGTGAGGGAGTTATGAGGCTGTTAGATTCTCTAGGCTATATAACAGGCAATCATTCGGATGATTTGCTAAGAGTGTGAGAGGATTTCTTGATGTAATCTCCAATTTGATTAATATATTCCTGATGCCTATGTTTGGTGGATGTAGCCCAGATTGGTTGGGTGAACCACGTTAAAAGCTGTGTTTTATGTGCTTGTTTATTTTTCCTACTGTGTGTTTAATTAAGTTTGCTGTGCACCTGATCCAACAATTGGTATCAGAGCGATGTTGGAGAGCTGGTGCCTGGTGCTGCGTGGAGCTGCTGGTGCGCTGAGTGGTGGACCGTGCTGAATGCGTTTTTAAAAATTGTGCTGTGCATTTTACACATGTTTGGAAGCGTTGTGCGTTAACAGGACTCCAGTGTTGGTGCGAGAGTCTTCCATTAGTGTTGTGCGTTACCAAACCACCTGCATGGAGTGTTGTATCCTGCACCTGCGTGTAGCACTGGTGTATTGCTGGACCTACGTGCTGAGTGGTGGATTATTGGTGGTGTTGCCTGAAAGTCCGAGACAACCTGCGTGTTGCCTGATATACCTGGTATGTTAACCAATGAACATAGCGTTGTTATACCTGCGCACTGCTATTCAATCTATTCCCATGCATATTGCTGAGCTGTGCAGCAGAGGTATGAAATTTTAAAACTGTTCGATAAATTGAAGAATTTACTGGTGCGTTGAAGAAATTGAAGAATTTACTGTTTGATAGGCATAGAGTGGTTGTATGATAAAGCTGTGGACTCCGTTTGACACAAATAAACATCAAAGGAAATTACGGGAGTGGAGTACGTCATTTTTTTTTTTAATGCCATTAACCCAAAAAATAAGAGTACGTACTTATTTTCATGTTTTTTAAACAAAAAAAAAATGGAGTACGTAATTAGTTTTAAACAATCAAAGGAGTTATAAGGGTTATGGTGCATGGTTTTTTCAAAAACTTAAAAGGCTTTTAAAGTGTATGTTTTTTTTGTGGGGTGGAATTTTGTGAAAAGTGCAAAGGGCATTTTTTTGTTGCAAAGGGATTTTAAAGTGCAAAGGGCATTTTTTGTTGCAAAGACAACGACAAAAAGACAAAGGCAGGAAATTTGTGCAAACGGAAGATATTTTGTTTTAAAGGCATAGGCAATTTTTTGTTTTTTAAATTGCTGGTATTTCAAATTGAAATTGGAGATTCTTTGATAAGATGGCCAAAACACAAAGTGCCGTTTCGAAATTGAAAAATTTAATGGCAAGAATAATTTTGAAATCTGGAAGGTGAAAGATGCACGATCTGCTGGTTCAACAAGGTGTGGCGAAAGCACTGTTGGGGAAAAACAAAAGGCCTCCTTCCATGCAGGAGGATGAAATGGGATGAGATGGATGATAGAGCTCTGAGCGGAATTCGGTTATGTCTGGCGGACGATGTTCTGTTCAACATTGTGTCAGAGAAAACCGCCGCAGGCCTGTGGTCGAAGCTTGAGAAGCTCTACATGACGAAATCTTTGACAAATCTAATTCTCCTGAAACAGCAGCTTTATGGTTTGCGGATGAAAGAAGGTACCTCAATTACTGATCATCTGAATGTTTTTAATACCTTGTTGGTGCAATTAAACAGTCTAGATGTAAAATTTTATTCAGAGGATAAGGCAATAACTCTATTATGTTCTTTTCCTGAATCCTGAGATCATTTTGTTACTTCCATAAGTTTTAGTACATCATATATCCTTGAGTTTGACGATGTTGTTAGAGCCTTGTTGGCTGAGGAGACGAGGAAGAGGTCGAATGAAGACACCTCGACATCAGAGGTAATGATAGCCAGAGGTCGCTCACGAGAGAGACACTTCGGAGGAAAGCATAGCGACTCTCGTTCAAAGTCCAAAGGAAAGAAGCCAAAGATGAAGTGTTGGCATTGTGGCAAGGCTGGACATCTGAAAAAGGATTGTTGGAAGCGAAAGCAGGCTGATAAAGAGGGCTCTTCGACAGAAAAGGAGGAAGCCAATACCACAGATATAGGTTCAGTTTCAGGTATGAGTGATGAAGTATTGTCAGTTAATGTTTCAAAACATGATCAACATTGGTTGTTAGATTCCGGGGCATCTAACCACATGTGTATACATAGAGATTGGTTTAAAACATATAGATCAATTGATGATGGTGTTGTGTACATGGGTAATGATGTAACATGTAATATTGTTGGGATTGGAAGCATACAACTGCAAATGTTTGATGGCACAACCAAAATATTAACTGATGTGAGGCATGTACCAGATCTAAGAAAAAATTTGATTTCATTAGGAGCACTTGATTCAAATGGATATAAAACTGTAATTCAAGGTGGAGTTATGAAAATCTATAAAGGTATCTTACTAGTGATGAAGGCTAAGAAAGTAGGAAATCTATTTCAGTTAGAAGGTAAAACTGGGTCAGATCATGCGTCTGTGTCTGAACATGACAGTAGTTCCATTCACTTATGGCATCAAAGA
>APFE031472647.1:33361-45960 GCA_000404065.3 Pinus taeda
GCAAAGAGGCAGTTTGGTTGAAAGGTTTGCTTGGTGAGTTTGGTAGGTTACAGGACAACATCAGGTTACTTTGTGACAGTAAAAGTGCAATACATTTGGCTAAGAATCCGGCCCATCATAGTAGGTGAAAGCATATTCCAATCAAATATCATTTTGTAAGACAAGTTATCACTGAAAGGGGAGTTTCTCTTGAAAAGGTACATACAAAGGAGAACTGTGCAAACATGTTCACGAAACCAGTTTTGTTGGAGAAGCTACGCTGGTGTTTGGCTTTTCTTGGCTTGCAGAAAAGATAAAATAATAATAACAGGGCATCAGGCGAATTGTTGTCAAGGTGGAGATTGTTGAAATTTTCTGTTTTAGTCAAATAGGCAAAAATCTCTGAAGGATGACAACAATAGGGATTCAGTTCCTAGATTAGCTCCACGTTGTTGGGAGGGAGTTAATGCCTCCTATATTTGATGTGAGGGAGTTATGAGGCTGTTAGATACTCTAGGCTATATAACAGGCAATCATTCGGATGATTTGCTAAGAGTGTGAGAGGATTTCTTGATGTAATCTCCAATTTGATTAATATATTCCTGATGCCTATGTTTGGTGGATGTAGCCCAGATTGGTTGGGTGAACCACGTTAAAAGCTGTGTTTTATGTGCTTGTTTATTTTTCTTGCTGTGTGTTTAATTAAGTTTGTTGTGCACCTGATCCAACAGTTGAAAATCTGCCCATTTTAAATAGAATGTTTGGATCAAATCAAATTAACAATACACAATCTATGAATGATAAATATCAACAACACATTGACCTACATCATCATCTCACTGTTGATATTGGTCTTCCTCTTTATCATAATGTTGATGATTTTAACGCATTTATTATTTATGTTAATCGAGAAAAACAAAAAGCAATAATTCTAATGATGTGCATTGTACAAAAGATACTTTACCAAATTAAATTAGAAATTCATTCTCAAGGCAATGAAAACATTTCATATAATTTTGAATTTGATTTTTTTTCAAATGAAAATGAAAAATATTTAGATAGGGAACTTTTCAAGTTCATCTCTAGAAATAATCATTACTTCCTTTACCTAGATTTGTTTCATAAAGACATTTATTTTACTAAATCCTTATTGATACCCTTTGACGCATACGATTTTAAAGAAGACAAACGAATTATGTTAGACCTTATTAGTAATGAATTATCATTCAAATTTAATGAGGGTAGTGATTTATTAATAGAAAATAATTTTCATGATTCTAAGAATTATTTTAAGGTTGGATTTGATCATTTTGATGGATATGATTTATTCTTAAATAAATAAGAGTGTGTTAATCAAGTCATTTATGATAGTTGTTTAAAGTGTGAATCATCTCAATCATTATCAATTCCCCAATTTTAGATAACTCATTTCTGCCTCAAAGTGAGGACTCTCCTTTTATCAATATTATTGTTAAAGAGTTTCATTTTGAAGCTTCGTCAAATCATAACCATTTTTTCATTGCTATTTATGAATCAAATTAATATACATATCGATTATGATTATGATTTGATGGCTCTTTTTCATAAGCTCGGTGCTTGGTTTAATATACGATCAGTAAATCTAGTGATCATGAGTATATGTGAATGCCGATAAACTTCCTCTCATTTTATTTCAACTTTTTAAAACTTTCCTATGAGGAAGAAGCTATATTTTTAAGACGTAAATTTTCGGGATACTAAATCTTGAAGGTAAATTAAAACCATGTAAAATTTCACATATTTTCATTTTCATTTTCTAGATTTTATTCTCATTTTTACTTACTATTTTTTAATCTTATTTGGTTTTGCAGGTCTTTGATCAAGGTCCTATCCTATTGGAAGCTTGGATTAGGAATCTCATTATGATATTTTGTCATAAAGAAGAGTCACTTAAATTTCTTTTACTTGTTTATTTCGTTAAAATAAAACCTCATCCTTAATATCTAAACATGTAGAATTTCACAATGAGGATTAGAAAAAAGTCCTTTATTACAATTCTTATTTCTAAGTTTCTAATCATTAGCTTTCAATTTAGGATTTTGTTTTGAATAAAGGTCTGAATAATAAATCTAATTATCATTAGCTTTCAATTTAGGATTTTGTTTTGAATAAAGGTCTGAATAATAAACCTACCGTGCAAGACAAAATTATGATAAAATAAAACCTTATCCTTAATATCTAAACATGGAGGCTTTCACAATTAGAATTAGAAAAAATCCTTTATTACAATTCTTATTTCTAAGTTTCTGATCATCATTAGCTTTCAATTTAGGATTTTGTTTCGAATAAAGGTCTCAATAATAAACCTACCATGCAAGACAAAATTATGATGTTAAGAGGTCTGAATAATAAACCTACCCTGCAAGACAAAATTATGATATTCTTAACATCAGGTTGCGAACATAACAAATTTCAATATCCTCGTTGTTAAGATTTATCTTTTTGTCTCGTTTGGTTTTGAAAATGACTTTCATGGCAATTTCACTTTGGTTTTCTTGTCTTTACTTGATTTTTTGAAGTAGATTTAATTTAGAATGGTTTGTTTACTTCTATTTTAAATAAAACAGTTATAATACGTTTTTTTATTGAGAAATCATAAATGATAGTTTCATGCTTAAATTGTATTCGTAAGATTTAGTTGATTATCATTTTATTTTATAGGTAATCTACCATATCAATTTATTAGCTAAAAATTCCAATTTTAATTGAAAAATGCATAATTGTAATTATAATTTTATTTTAATAAAGATTTATTTTCAATAAGAAACCAAAATATTTTATAGGGTAAAAAATTCATGATCTTAACATAAATATGATTACTCACACTTTACTTTAAATATTTTCTCTTAGAGTAACATTTATCTTTTCCCAGTGATAGAGTTCATCTTCATTTATCTTTTCCTAGTGATAGAGTTCATCTTTTCAAGGAAAGGAATTGACTTGAGTCTAATTCAATAAATCCTACCCTTCCTACATCTTCACATAAAATCCTTTGAATTGATAATTGTAGGGAAAGATAAAGGAGTCAAAAGTTTATAAGTATTATACCCATTACCTTAAAAATCTCCGGTACAACCCTACCCTCTTCACCCTATTGCTTAAAGAAATTCTCTAAATAAATTTTACCAAAAGGGTGGTAAAAGAGGGTTGAAATCACATACATATGGGATTCACAAGTAAAAATGTCGGGGTATTGAACAAGCTCCCTAAGAAAAGGACTATACTTGTGTGGTACTAAGAGAACTTCGTCGGAGCTATGGACCCTTGTTGATAGCGAAGCCATGTCAGGTAAGGGAGACTATGCATATCAATGGTCATATACTTTCTTTAAAACTTGCTATCCGTACCTCTTCTGTCATTTGTAAATTTAAAATTAATTATTTCCGGCAAATCTTAGATTCATGGTTTTAGACTTAATTTATTTCAACACTTATCTTGTATATCTATCATGGTAAAAAGGATGAAATCTCTAAAAGTTCATTTTTTTTGGAAAATTTATACACTAAAACACTTGCTAAATCAATGACTACACTAAATCTATACTTGTAGATATATATATTTCTAAAATACAGAAATATTTATTTTTGGTATAACTTATATTACTTAATCTATCTAACCATTAAATAATATTATGCCCAGTACAAACAAACCCACACATACACCAATAAAAATGCCCACTCAAATGATTAGTTTTTATTATTTCTAATGATTTATAATTTTCTTTTAATTATAAAATAGTTTTCTTTTAAAGTATAAAATTAGCATTTGGAAAATATTAGGTTTTATTATTTCTAATAATTTATTATTTTCTTTTAATATAAAAATTAACATTGGAAAATATAAAAAGATTTTTTTTCTGAAAATTAAACGAACAGTTGTACGACTAATATGCATCTATTAAGACAATAAAAATAACATATTAATATTACAAAATCCATTTTTATAAGTCAGAAATTTCCCATTATAAAAATATTCCAAAAAATAAAATTACAAACATTTTAAATTCCTACTAAAAAAAATTACACACGTTTAATATTCTAATAAGAACAAAATTATAACATTTTAATATTCTAATAATAAGTTGAGTTGTATGAATATGTTTAATGATTACACCAATTGTTCTTTTACAAGATTTCTAATGAAATTAACCTGTTATGGGAGCGACACTAAATTACATGTTGTCTATACAAATATTGAAAAGAACTTTCTACATTTAATTACAAAAGTCATTAAAAAATAAGAAAAGAACAACAATGGAAATACACGTTAATATTTATTCACATTATTGTCTCCGTTCACGTCCATGGGTTTCGAACAGACAAGCTTCAATATTCCTGAGGCAGATTTTACCTTCCATTATTCGTTTTCTGCAGCATTCTAAACATGGTGACAAAGCTTATCACCTCACCATTCCAACTCCTGCTACTGCTTCTCCAGTTCCTTGTAATATTGTGTAAAGATGATGACGGATTGGCCATCACACTATATATGCAGGAATCACTGTTACATCATGATGCATCGTCTGAAAAGGGTGTCCAGAGGGTGTCCCGAACTTCGATCAAAGCAGTGTGGACCACGTCATCTACATGAAAGACTGACAACCACAATAAACATTAATATCCAGAGATTCGCTAGGATGGTGGAAGCCGCCGAGGATCGAGCCCGGACGATGAAGTGTGGAATCATTGTGGCCACGGCAAGACAAGCAAAGGAAACGAAAGAGCGGGAGAGTCTCTATATGCTCGCAGATTTGGAGGCTATTAAATCAAATTCTCGCTCGGCAGTCCGGCACATAATCTGTTGCTCATCATGGACACGGGCAATTATCTGGTATGGGTTCCGTACACCAGAAATTATAGTTGCATCAACTTCCGTATAAACAGTGCCTCCAATGGAGTTTTCCTTCTGAGGATGTCTTCCTCTCTTTACCCTATAACTTGTGCTGATCTATCTGCTAAACCCTTCACGGCAGCAACACGGAGCTCCTGTGTAAGAATTGTGCAGGAACCCTCAAGAATTTCTCTGAGAGTTTACCAGCTTTATAGTATTCAGTATGGCAGGGGAAGCACCCTAGGGCTTCTCCTCACGGAGACCTTTCAGTTTGCAATTGGAAAATGGAGGAGGAGCACTAGCAATAACTAATTTCACAGTTGGGATGTTCAATAAATAAATTAATTTCTGTTGATGAAAGATCATTTGATCTTGAAGCACAAGATTCTCGACTCGGCTACCCTCCACTATTACTTAGATTATGATTCTTATTTATTGCACAAGATTCTCGACTCGGCTACCCTCGGCTACTAGGTAGATTATGTCTCAAATTTATTGAAATAAACCAAAGCCACTCATCAAAACATTAAACGTACAAAATTCAAATACAGCCACCAACTTTCCTAGGTACTTGATTGGAATAACTGATGGATGCACAACCATGCCTTATTCAGTTGCATGATAACAAAACAAATTATTGAATATAAAAACTCGGGCGCACAACGTTTTCTTCTAAAGTGCTTCACTTTCATGATTGGCAGCACCAATTTGTCCATTCCAATTTTTCCTCTATAATCAAATTAAAACATCAGGGGTGTACTACATTGCAAATATGTAGCGGTTCAAAGAAACAGACCGACAAAAGGAATTTCATTAAAGGACACATCTCGGAGATCGACAGTTCGAGGCCCTGAAGATAAAAATCGAAGCGAAATTTTGACGATAGATGTTGCTGGCTTACACGACCACCCTATCGAGAGTGAACCCTACGTTTCGGTATTCAAAGCAACATAATTAGTTCGGCCTGCGAGGACATGGTTGTAACAACATCTTAATTACAATATATATATATTATTACTACTCATCTATCTACGAATAACTCAAACCATAATTATTATATTAAACTATATGTATGTCATTGAGACCTGCGAGATTCCAAGGTAAGTCTGGTTAATTTAATTCTGCAATATTGCCAACAGTCTTACGGTTGGCTCTGCCATATCGTAAGGGCTTGCATGGGTTTCCACGAGGCAATCGGAACATCACTCGACTTAGAATTAAATGCTGGCTGTACATTGCTCCACGCAGCTTGATCTTAACCGACTATGCGGGCTGACAGTTAACCATTGTTTCCTCTGGCTGCAACATGTGGTATGGATCTCGTCGGTTGATAAGGTCTGGGCTATCTGATAGTGAAGAGGGCTTCAGGCTTGTCTAACTACGCAATACACTCCTTCCCGCCTAAACGCAGCTCATTTGCAAACCTAGGTTGAGGGTTTTGACTGCTCTACAACATTTCGGCTCCAGGTTTCTCCGCTAGTTCTCCGTCTCGGTCTCCATGCTCCATGGCCCCGTCTGTTAGTCTTCTGCGGGGAGGTAATCCTGAACCTTTACTCTGATGTATCACTTCTTTATTACGAGTCATTCTCTCTATTTACTTCGGAATTATTCTGGCCCATAGGTTTAATACATCCTCTTGCTTGCGGGGTTTGGCATTTAGCCCTTGAGATGCTACGAGGACTGGCAACTTGCGCCATTGGCATGAAAAGCGGAAGTTCCTATCAGTGAAAAGTTGTTACACTTCTTTCTATTCTTTTTCCACTCATTTTTCTGTAGTCTGTCGAACGTTGGTAAGGGGTGGCTCTGTCCAGTAATTAATGGTTATATTGAGATATGATACAGGTTTTCGGTGATTATGCGCACTCACAACATTACAAAACTGATATAGGCTGGAAACCCATCATCCTGGATTCATATGTTTGACCCATTTCAGTTTATGTTACTCATTTGTTTTGGTGATACACCTAGCTTAAATTTACAGTATCCATAAATATGTGAAGGACTACTTTAGAGATGTCGCACTCTGGAATTTTGTAATGAATTGTAATTTAAGTTTTTCTACGTCGTAGTTTTTGTAAATCAGTGGCTAAATTGATGGTATTAAATGTAATTACTCATTTTCAAGTCCTTAAATCTTTTGAAGAGACAAAGAAGAAACCTCTCGGCCTTAATTTGGTTTTTTAGAAGAAAAATCTACTACTTAAATTATGAAGCTTGTTAAGTTATATAAATGGGTTTATTTCGGTGAAAGTTATAGTTTCTTTGCATAGTAGCATATATTTATGAAGGGTCTACTCTCCATATTTTTGTTGCCGGAGGAATTGTTTGAGATCTCGTAATATCGTTATGATGTATATATTTAGCTTGAAATTCTTTTAACTATTTTTGGTTTGTTTTCATACCTCTGCTGAGGGTCTCTTTCCTCCCGAAATCGTGTTACTCCTTTCTTGCAATGGTGCACTTCTTACTATTACAGTGATTCCATGAAGTGGTGCTTGCCATTGGTCGAAACAATAATTCGCTTTAGGTTTTTAATATACTTTCTATCGTGATGTAATGATTTGATTTATTTATGCCAAAGAGCCTCTTTCAGGTGACTCCAGCTTTCAAACGGTAGATATAAGCCAAACTAAATGGAAAGGTTCTGGCCTGGTTTGGATTTTGGTTAGTATTTTATGTATGAAGAATATATATGTGTGTTTTTCTTTATCGAGAAAACAAATAACCTCTATAAAGTAATACCATCCTTTAGTTAAAGCATAGGATACTTATTTGTCTTAAACTTGTAAATGTGTAAATCCATCTTTGTCTGGAAAGTCTCTCCTCCCAGCCTTTGCCTCATGATTATGTCTAAGCTTTCCCCTGAGCACTTTCTTTGTTTCACTCCTAGATTATATCCAGTTACAATCGGTGCCTCAGGACTCAAGGCTCCATGGTCCAACCTCAAATCCTACTCAAGGCTCCATGGTCCAACCTCAAATCCTACACTTAGTTGACTGTAAATGAGCAAATTCCCGCTAACCCTCTTTTTCATTTCTTTTCCCCTCTATATTTCCTTTTCTAGGGTTGTTTCTTTGTTATCTGTTTCTTTTAATTAAGGAAAACAATTATATTTTATTAACATGTCTAAATTCCTAATCAATCATAATTAGGTAACAACTTGTTATCTATTTTTCTAGCCTAAGTCAATGTCACAATGTAAAATAATTGCATTAAATCATAAAACTGAGTTTAATAGCCACATAAAATATTTCCTGGAGCCTGGGATGTTACAATTGTAGTTTTCATTGAGACACACATTGATCTGAAATCACTCGTCAATGATCTTAGAGAATTAGTGAAGGTATTACAAATTCATGTCTTGGGGTGTGCCTATGTTATTTTAAGCAACCGATCGATAAGATTGTGAAATACACAGACACTGAAGCAGTAAGAGAAACACAATAAGCAAACACATAAGCACAATAATTTAAATAAGGAGTTCACCCAAACCTCCTAGACTACATTTCTTGGTCCAACCTTCGGTGGTGGCCCTTCTATTGTGTCTTAAAAAAGTAGAGTTTTTACAATAATGAGCTCAATTTGAGTCTCGTTCAATAGAGGATGATTAGTAGGATTGTACTTGGATTCCCCAAGACTCTATACCTGACAAGTTTACTCAGAGGAGCTAGCTTGAACCTCTCAAGCCTTCTCTGGAGTTCACAAGCTCTCAGACTCTCTCTGTCTCTGTCTCGCTCGATACTTCCTTTGCTCTGCAAGTCATCTTGGCTTCTGCTCTATTCTCTGTAACTCACTTCTCTCTGGCCTCTCAGCTTTTTGCTTCCTCTCTCCACCTCCTCTTCTTTTTACTCTCCGTCTGTTTGTGGCTTTAAAGCCAATCCACTTCCTGACTGTTCGTTTCCACCTGCCGCCTCTCTAGATCTCTTGCCTCTATCCACTTGAATTCCCCTACTCTACATCATCATCACTATGTAACGCTTCACATAGAGGTGGCCACCTATTTCCTCATGAATTGAGTATCAGTTCTCTTTGAACAGTAGTTATTTCCATTGCTTCGAAGATTGCCCGCGAAACTGATTCCTCTGCCAAATCATCGGTCATGTCAGATCTCAAATCTTATATGACTCAGCTTATTTTCACATCGAATCCGGTCATCCATCGGATCATTCCTCCATCGTTGATCTAGAGCCTCCAGATCCTACGGTCTCTATCCATATCGGGCAGGTAAGTAGCATGCCATTTACCCATCTGATGTGAGCGATTTTCTCTCTCATCCGCCGAACGCGCATCACCCAGCGTGTGGCATCTGGTGGGAATCCGCCGGACGTGCATCACCCAGCGTGTGGCATCTGGTGGGAATCCGCCGGACGTGCATCACCCAGCGTGTGGCATCTGGTGGGACTCATTCAACCTGCTTACCACTTGAAGCCCTTCCAATATCATGTCAGTTTTAGTGTGGGTCCCACCTTCTGACAGAATCGTTGATTTGCGTACAGTTTTATGCTTTTCTCGGGACCAAGCGCTTAGGGGTTTTCCTCCACTCAAGGAGATACCCTGCGATACGTGATTAGCACTAATCACATATCAGAAACTACCCCTGTTTCTAGATCGGACCTCCAGTTTGTCAATTTGTGCCAGGGCACGGTTACCATTGGCCAACAGTCTGCGTGCTTGACCGAGGGTCCTCATTGCTCTATGTTTACCACAAATTGCCATTGTTTAGAGGTTATTTCTGATAATCTCGACATCCATAAGACATTGAAACTTTACCATGAGTTTTACAAAGTTCATGAAACTTTAAGAGTGTTTAAGGATCTAATTTGAATCACAACCTTCCCACTAAAAAAGCTTTTGGATCACCAAAAGCTAGTTTTCAAGCATCGACTAAGTGAGGGTATAACTGTCTCACTTGTCCAATCTCTATCCATTTTTCATTGCTTGGATTTGAACGCTTGAGTCCAATCCTGAGGTACTCAACATCTCCCTACGCGTTGCCCTCACCTTCCTGTCCAGAACTATGTCTTCCTACAATTCATTGAAATATTCAGGTAATAGATCATCAATAGAAGGCAATTGGCTCTTCTCTTTGAGATCTTCAATTAATGAAGGTTCAAATAGTCTCAAGATGTTTGCATTAATGACTAACTAGATATGCATGTAAGCTGGTAAATCAAGGCAAAAAGCATTCTCACCAATTTTTGAAAGTATCTTGAAAGGTCCATACCTTATTGGCTTCAGATTCTTACCTTCACCCTGCATTATGTCTTTGCTGATATACAACTAGACTTGATCACCAACTTGAAAATTGTGCTCCATCTGCTGCTTGTCATGCCTTGCCTCGTACTTGGCTTGGCTCTTTTCCAGTTGTTCCTGTACTGCTTGGTGAATCTTTTAGATTTTTTCAATGAACTTGGTTTCTTTGTCCACATCACTATGTCCATCAACTGCTATGTCTTTACCAAAGACAAAATCCAAGGGAAACCTTGGTGTGAAACCAAGGGAGTTCTCAAAAGGAGATCTTTGTGTAGAAGAATGTTTAGCAGAGTTGTAAGCATGCTGCACATAACATAAATGTTCATCCCAAAGTTTAGGATGCTTTCTGCAATAGCCTCTAAGCAACTGGATCACTGTCTTGTTGACCACTTCTATTTGGCCATCTGTTTATGGATGAAAGGTTGTGCTCTTCCTCAGTTTCGTGTCCATTAGTTCCCATAGACTCAACCAAAACTTCCCAACAAATTGGGAATCTCGATCAGATACAATAGAAGTGGGCAATCCAAAATGAACCCATACATGTTAGAAGAACAACTTTTTTGTTTATTCATCTATAATATGTTTGTTGCATGGTATTAAAATACACATTTTACTAAACCTATCCATAACAACATATAGATAGTCATGACCTTTTCTAGATTTGGGCAGTCCCCCAACAAAGTCCATGGAAACACTTTCCCAAGGATGAGAAGGTACTAGTAGTGGAGTGTACAAGCCTAGTTTTCTATTGTTGGGCTTGCTTTTTGCACACATAGTACACCCCCTTTCATATCTAGAAAATGTCTCATTCATTTTAGGCCAATAACAAAATCTTTGCAGCTGTGCAACTGTTTTACTTACACCAAAGTGACATGATATTTGAGAAGTGTGTACTTCCCGAATTATCTTTACTTTTTCAGTTTGTGGAATGCATAACTTTCCCAAATGATACAAGAGTTGGTCCTTAATATGATAATCCAATTCTTCTATTTGTTTGCCATGACTTAAAGTTGCATATACATCTTTAAAATACATATCTTCGGCGTATTGTTCAATGTAGCTTTCATGAAATACTGAATTATCATTAGCATAGAGAAGAAGGATGATGACTATCTTAGCCAAGATCGTGCCAGCACATCCGGCTTCCTCTAGATAACCTTCGAGCTTGTCAATGTAAATACCAAAAAGGGTAGGGGAGAGGGGGAAACCTTGTTTAACTCCGACATTCCACTTAATATCTTTTGACCACCCCTCATTTCTCTTTAGTTTGGCAATTACATTCTCGTATAACCTAATAGCAGCATCTCTCAACTCAAAAGGAACCTTTAGCTCTTCTAATCTATTCCAAAGGTTGTTTCATGGAACCGTATCGAAAACCTTTCTAAAGTCCACAAAACAACAAAAGAGATTGGATTTATCATTACAACATTCCTCCATAATGATCCTAAGTGTATCAAAGTGGTCTATTGTTGAGTGATGCCTTCTAAAAGCTGCTTGACCTTTAGTCTGCTTACCTTCACTTTCAAGCCATATGCTCAACTTCTTTTCCAAAATACTGTCATATAACTTATTTAAGAGAGGCTGATCATAGTTGTCTGATAATTAGAGGGGTTATTTGTATCCCCATTTTTAAAAATATGGATAATGAGGCTCTCAGTCCATACCTTAGGGAACCCTTGCTTGACTGCTTGATTGAAAAGATTGTGGATGTGGGGGATGAGGACAGGGCGTCCAATTTTTAAGATTTCCACCTGATAACCTTCAATTTCCTTAGCTTTCCCATTAGCCAGGCGTTTAACTCCAAAATCAACGTCTTCTAGAGAGAAACTTCTTTTGCTGCGAGCAGGGTTTCAAAGCTATCCATGACATTTGGAGATTCATAGAGCTTTTTATGATAGGAATTCCAATCATGTAAAGCAATTTTATTATTATCTTTAGTTTTCTTGGTCAAAATCTGCCTCCAAAAATTCTTAGGAGCAACCTTAGAGAGGTGTAAGAGTTTCTCTTGTCTTTTACAAATGTAATGCCTCTTTTTTCTTTTAGTTAGGGCTTTGTATATTTTTATCTTACCCATTTTATGAGATTCATCGACAACAACTCAAGGGGGTGTACAAGATCAATTGCTCTTGTGGCAAGAGTTATATTGGGGAAACATGTCGGTCTCTTAAAATAAGACTAAAAGAACACGCAACTGATATAAAGAACGAGAGATCTCGTACATCAGCCCTTGCAGAACACACGTCCAAAACGAAGCATCATGTGTGTCTAGAAGACGCCAAAATATTTGCGAGGATGATTATCAGAAGAGGAAAATCAGAGAGGCCATCGAGATTATGAAATTTCCTCAAAACTTCAACAGAGACAACGTGAGTGAAATCAGTGGAAATTGGCTTCCTCTGATCAGACAAATCAGACAAATCAACCCCTCTGACCCCTCTGGTCCTTTGGAAGCATAGTATTAGGTCTTCATATTAATTAATTAATTTTAAATAAAAAAA
>APFE031472647.1:56701-69342 GCA_000404065.3 Pinus taeda
TAAAAATTACAAATCACTAGATTCTATTGTATTTCACACACAAGATTTCATTTCAAATTTAAAATCTTTACAAAGATTTAAGATTTATATTTATTTTAACTGTGGAACCTTTATCATTTCTAGTTTCCATCAATATTTTTTACTTGAAAACCATATCCGAAATAAAATATCCATGGTTTATTTTCCAAGTTATTCCACAAAGTATATTTAATATATAATAGATAAATTATAATAAACCATATGTTGTTAAACCAATTGATGTTCATATTTAATAATTGGACTTTTTCCAATAATTCTATGTTTGGCATGTTTCATGTCGGCCCGGGACTTCCGATGTATTTTAACCAAGCAACCATACTGAAGTATGGAACCTTTATCATTTTTAGTTTCCATCAATATTTTTTTACTTAAAAACCATATCTGAAATAAAATATCAGTCAAATTTAATACAATAGTTTATATTTCACAAATTATTCCACAAATTATATTTTAATATATAATAGATTAAATTATAATAAACCATCTGTGCTTAAACCAATTAATGTTCATATTTAATAATTGGTTTTTTCTGGCCAATAATTCCATGTTTGGCATGTTTCGTATAGGCCCGGGACTTCCAATGTATTTTAACGAGGCAACCATAATGAAGAATGCATAGCTAAATGTTCACTTGGAACAAGTGGAGTTAGATGGTTTGGCATAATCCTATTTGTATTTGTATTTAATAATTCGTTTTTCTTCAATGTATTTTAACCAAGCAACCATACTGAAGAATGCATAGCTAAATGTTCACATGAAACAAGTGGAGTTATATGGTTTGGCGTAATCCTATTTGTATGTGTATTTGTATTTAGTAATTTGTTTTCTTTCAATAACTCTGGAATGTTTCATATCTTCATCGAGACATGTGTTGTGTAGTTTTTACCAAGAAATTATAGCTAAATTTTGACTTGACACATATTAAAAAATCTAAGTAAAACTTATATTTATTTTTATTTTTTTAATTTTAAATTTAAAAATTAAAATATGATATATTAAATCTGAGTTCCTTCTATGCAGGAATTGCTCTCACGGAGAAGGTGTAGGAAATGATGCACTTACACCAATCTACCACAACTATCTTTGTAAACTCATAACGTTTATTAATATACACAACTCTCCGAAGTTTCGCGAAGCATACGTGTCCACCCAAGAGCCCTCCATCCGCCCCTCGCTACACACCCACCATCTAGTTATCCCAACCTTTATCCAATAGTCCCCGTCGAGCATCCCTGGTTGACCTACCCGCCGCCCTTTACCTCCCCACTGCCTCTCGACGTTTGCAATGCTTGCCCATGCAGCAAGAACGACCCGTCTTACTGACGAGCGATGCTTCACCCCACTGACCCGCCATGGAGTTTTGCCTCACGCAGCAGAGCCATGGGCTCTGCATCTTAAAAGGGTTTTTGACCAGAGCAGTAAACATTTTCCGCAGCAACGATTTTCCAATCACAATACCGTAGGTTTTTCAACAGAACATGTTTTTCCACCAGAACAACGGAGGAATTACCGCCTACGTAATACCTATGTTTTTCTTGTCTAGGATGCCTTTGTTCCGCTGTGAAGTTTGGAAAAATTCTAACCAATTCCCCCTATTTTTCTTGCAGAGAAGTTGTGGCACGGGTGGCACAAGTCTGCATCGATCTTCACTGTAGGGTTCCTGGCCACTCTCCAAGTTTTTTCTTAGTTTCTGATCGCTACCTCCAAGGTATAAGGGCTTTATGCTTTCTATCTTACACTTTGCTTCGTAGGGTTTATTTCTAGGGGTTTGCTTCCTAAACTTTTGTGCATGAGATTTATCCAGTTGGTATTATAGTGTTGGTATTGTAGTGTTGGCATTGATGTCAACAAGGTCTTGGTATTGTTCAACATATGTCTTATGCCTCGGTGATGATGATTAGTGATCCTCATGATGCAAGATGAGTGTTTGACGTGTTGGTTTTGTTGGTTGGCATTGATGTTAATTTGGTTGTGACATGAATTAGTGGAGGTGATTTGGAGGCTGAGTAAGATGTTGTTGTTGCAAGGGGTTGGATTGTTGCTACAGGTGTTACAAATGCTTCTATATGTGATAGAAGCATTGGAGTTGCTGCTACATGTGTTTTGATGTTGTTGAGTGTGTTTGAAATTCTACTGTAGGTGTAGGAGGTGATTTGGCTTGGTTTATGTTGGCTTGGTTTGTGTAATATGTTTTGGAGTTGAGTTGCTTTTAGTTCTCATTAAGCATTTTCTTTGGTTTCATTGTGCATCTTGCATATTTCATTAGTAGAGTATTATCATCGTACATGTATTCTTGGTATTAGAATTCCCATGATATTGGTATGTGTGTGGAGTAGGTTGGCATGTGATATTACCTTGGTGCAGATAGACTTGATATTGATATAACCATAGTATTAGCCCATGGTATTTTTTTCGAGATTACCATGGTATAGGAATATGTGGTATTGGCATAACCATGGTAGTTACATGTGGTATTGACATGAAGATTACCATAATAGAAGGGTCCATGGCATTGGTATAACCATGGTATTTATGTGTGGTATTGAGATGGCGACTACCATGGTATTGGCGTAACCACGATATTTACCACTAGTATTGAGCTGGAGATTACCATGGTACAAATGTGGATGATATTAGCATAACCATGGTATTTACCCATGATATTGACTTGGATATTATCATGGTATTAGCATAATCATGGTATTTACTTGTGGTATTGATTTGAAGATTACCATGGTAAAGTGTCCTAGGTATTGACATAACCATGGCATTTAGAATAATTTAGAATATACTAAAAAAAGGATGTATTGAGTTGGTTTTCTTTTTTGGTGATGGATGAATGAATAAGGAAGAGTGTGTGTGTGAGAAGAATATTATTTGCAGTTTGTGCAGGGAACTTTTGTAGAAAATCTACAATAGTTTACAATAGTTAGATGAAGTATGTTTTAGCTAATAATTTGTGTAGCTAGTGAGGAGATGAATAGAGTTTAATTAAAGGAGTATTTGGAGATTATTTTCTCCTTGTGTATTATTTAGTTTATTGTTTGTGTGCAACAGTCATTTGAGAGTAGTTATATTTGTTGCTGAGTGGATTTTAGTTGATGTGTTGATCAAATTATTTTATGCAGTGTGTGAAGAATTTGTGATGCGGTTTTTGGAGATGTTTGAGTTTTCATAGTGTGCCTTGATGATACATTGTTGTAATGATCATGTTGAGTAGTTCTTGATTCCAATAAGAAAATGTATGAAACGACAATCACATAGAATAGTGGAGTAGGAGGACTCCGGTGAAATCAATATAAGTGAGAAATATTCTCAATCCAATGGTGTTTGGATAGTTCAGAAGAAACTGGGCTAGGCTCATTAATTGTGGTGGCTTCAACCAAATCAGAGTATGTAGAGTTGATTGATAGTTTAGGAGTAATCAGGCAAGGATCGTTGGTCTTGGTGGCTTCCAGAAGATGGTAGTCTGTAGATCTGCGTGAGAAAGAGTCTCCATTCGATAGTAGCTAGTTGTAACTCTATGTAAATAATTTGTTTGATATAATAAAATATTTTACCAGCATAACAATAACGAGTAGTTTTTCTCCCTAGAGAGGGTTTTCCACCAAAAATACTTGTGTTCCTTTTGTTGAATGTTTTCATGGCTTCTAGTTTATCTCTAATATCTGATTATGTGTTTCAATTTGTGCATGATTAATGAATAAATAATTGGAGAAAAGAGATAACAATATTATAAGTGTTCTCACTATTGATTCAGGCCCCCCCAATAATGATCTAGTTTCCAACGATTGGTATCAGATCATGGATCTCGGTTGTAGCTTCAGCGCTAGAGAGTGGATCTTTGATTTTCTACATAATCTTTTAAATTATCCGAAATGGATCAACTTGGAGAGTGAAATTGGATTCATATTTTCTATCTATGAAAATATTTTGTTGTCAGTAGAATATGGAGTTAGAGATGACTTTAATGATAAAGATAAAGAGATTATTATGCATGGAATTTCAAGATCTAATAAGTTGTATGTGAATCATTGTGAAACTACAAAAGAAATGTTGGTCAAGTTGGACAATTTGTATCTTGGAGAAGCATTGTAGATTTCAGAAATGGAGAAAAATGCAAAAGATTTAACACATATTGTTGTGAAAATCAAGCATGCTCATCAAACGAAAATGAAATCCCAAGTGATAGCAATGACGAATCAAGCAATGATCTAGAGGGAGAGCGGGAAGAAATAAGTAGCAAATATGAAGAGCACTCAAAGATAATGGTCCTATAATCATAAATTAAAAGGCTTAGAACTAAAAATAAAGATCAGTGGATGTTGCTGCAAATGTTTGATGAAAAGGAGTGTGGATTCAAAGAAGAAATTTTAGATATGAAAACTTAGTTAGAAGAAGGAAGAAAAATCGAAAATGAAATGAGGAAGCAGTACAAGGTGTTGGAGGATGAGTGTCAAAAATTGAAAGCTGAAACAAAATATGCAAAGGAAGAATTAGAGAGGATTAAAACTAGTGCTCAAGCATCTACAAGCAAATAAGAAGTTGTTGGCACAACTAGCATCTACAAGCAAATAATAATTTGTTGGCACAACTAGTAGCAGTGAGGAAAAGGTGAATGAACATCCATGAAAAATGCAGAAGAACAAGCATAGAAGTCTAAAGAATAAGAATAGAATTGGAAGATGTTACAATTGAGGAATACGTGGACATATAGTAGTAATTTGTTGTAATGAAAAGATCGCACCCTGTCATAAAGAGGAGAAGACAGGGGAGAAGCAACCTCAAGCATGCACGCAAAGAAGATATCCATCTGTTAGGTATAGTAGCCGATTTTATGGTTATTGTTTCCTATGCAATGATTTTGGCCATACGGATATTGATTGTTGGGCACATATAAGGAATACAAATCATAACAAGAGAAGATATCAAGCTATTCCACGGTTATTTGGTTGCATAAGCTGTTTTTTGTGTGACAATATTTGCCATAAGGCCAAGGATTGAAAATTCTCTGTGTTTTATAGGAGATCCAACCAAAGAGAGGAGAAAATGCTTGGTCAACCACATAAGAAGAAGAATGATCAACAGATGAAATCTTGGAGGAAAAAAGAGCAGCAAGGAACCCCCATCAAAAATTGAGGCATGCATGGTCTCAAGCGGAGAATATGGTTGCATCATGAGTTGCATGTAGATTCTCAGATGTGCAGCCCTATTGAAAATAGTGAATGAAGAAAAATCAGCATTTTTAAATATGCATGTGTTCAGGGGGAGTTCATGAGGTTTGAAGTGCATTTTCATTTTTGATATATTTATATTCCAGTTTGATTTTAGTTGGATCATCCATGCACATCTATTGCTAATGGTTTTTGGAGTAGCTACATGTTAAGATGTGATGAGGGGATCATACATTTAGGGGGAGCATTTGTTCTTCCAAATGGACCCGCAGATTGTTGGAATCACGCTCATTATTGAGGAACTCGTTGTGCATATATTTAACATTTATTAGATGGAAGATAATTTTTATTGTTTCTAACACACTTTACTAGTTGGATGAGATAATATGGTTGCATGGAAAAATTGGCATGCTACTAGAGTTTTCATTGCTAGACCATAGTTATGACATGTTTTACTATATTTGTTGATGCTATGGATATCAGATGATATGTTGGGGTTAGTTCATATAGAGTATGCATATTATTGATTATGTTTTAATTTCTAGATGAATCATGCATGTTGTTGATATCTATTAGATAGTTGAATCATATGTCTCTATCGCATGGAGAGAGAGTATGATGATGATTATGATGTGTTGGATATTCATATGTTTGAGTCATGTTGATTTATACTGCTTCTTATATATGGAGAGAATGTTGATCTTAATGATGTTTTGGTATGATGGATGTTGTTGCTTGAGTTTTTCTCTCATGGGGAGATAGAATGTGTTGATGGCTAAGATTTAGGAGATGATGTTCTATGTTGTTGATGGTGTTTTAATGCCAAAGTTTTTGATGTTATTGTTGTTTCTTAGTGTTTCTTGGATATTTGTATATTTTCCACGCATTGGTGTTGTTATAGAGATTACATGTATTGGTTCACATGCTGCTAGTGATGTTATTTCCTCCTATTGATGTGATGCTCATCATTTTAGTTGATGATATATTATGTTGATGGTTGATGAGCTTCATGATGATGATGATATGTATTTGTTGATGCTCTATGACATATTTCTATGTTTCTTTTTTCAATTGATTTTGTTGTTGATGTCTATGTGGAGCATGGTGGTGGATGCTAGTGCTTATCATGATTTTGCTATAGGATCTTCATTGTTGGGATAGTGATGGAAAATATGTTAAGTAACCATGCACTAGCATATGATTCAGATAGTATTTCTATTGTTTCTGCTACATATTAAGAGCTTATGCCATTGCTAATGGAGGCCTTATGTTTGATGCACATGCCATGTATTGCATTCTTATTGTTGTTATTGTATGAAGCATACATCTTTGTTCATGGAGGCCATGTATTTCATGTTATATTATTGTATTGGGCATGCATATATGAGAGCACACTTATGTGTAGATGTAAAATCCATGTACCATTATTGTTTTATCTTGTTGGCATATTTCTCATGGAGAGACCCATGGTGTCTAGTATGTCTTATTATTATCTATGTATGGATCAAAAGAAGTCCAAGTCACATATTTTTTTGTATTTATCTTATGTAACCCCACTACATTGGGTGCATGATGTAAACTTCGGTCCATAAAAGTCTTGGTCGATGAGCATTTATAGATGATTCATATGTCAGTCTTATGTATTTGTCACAACCATGTATTTTCTCCATGAAGCATTATATATGTATTGTAATTGATTGTACATCTTGTCCCAATTCAATTAGTGTCATGGTCCATGGGGAGTAGTCTCTTGCAGTTAGAAAGGAGGCTTATTGTAGCACAAAGATGTGTTTCTACAATAGCAAAAGAGTGTGTGATTGTAGCTCCATTACACACTTAGGGGGAGTCTATTCAGTTTCAGATATGGCATGGCATTAGAAAAGACATGTTGGAAGTTGGCTTCGTTGGTGTGCATTGACATGGTGTTGAGTATGATAGGGGGAGCACTTCTCTCATATGACACATTATTGACATTGTCTTTAGTGTTGGTATGGAAATTTACCATTGATGTCAAAGGGAGATAATTTGGATGTAAATAGAACAACTTCACAGTTACAACTTCACTTTTGGAGAGTGCATGGAGATCAGCCTTAGATTTTGGATTAAGCTTGATATCAATGCCAAAGGAGGAGATTGTTGGCATTGTACTATTAGCATTGATGTGAACTTGGTTGTGGCATGAATTAGTGGAGCTGATTTGGAGACTAAGTAGGATATTTTTGCTACAGGTGTTTGGATTTCTACTGCAAGTCTTACATATGCTTTTACATTTGATGAAAGCATTGGATTTGTTGCTACATGTGTTGAGATGTTGTTGCATGTGTTGGAGATGATCTGATAGGTGTTGGAGGTGGTTTGGCTTGGTTTATGTAAGACGTTTTGGAGTTAAGTTATTTTTAGTTTTATTTGAGCATTATCTCTTGTTTCCTTGTGAATCTTGCATATTTCATGAGTAGACCATTACCATGGTAGAAGTATTCTTGGTATTAGCATTACCATAGTATTGGTATGTGTGTGGAGTAGGTTGGCATGTGATATTACCTTGGTGTAGATAGTCTTGGTATTGACATA
Source organism: Pinus taeda (assembly GCA_000404065.3). Taxonomy (NCBI): domain Eukaryota; kingdom Viridiplantae; phylum Streptophyta; class Pinopsida; order Pinales; family Pinaceae; genus Pinus; species Pinus taeda. The sequence continues at coordinate 64,486 of APFE031472647.1, forward strand.
ACCATGGTATTTTCCCATGTTATTGTTTTGGATAATACCATGGTATAGGAGTATGTGGTATTAGCATAACCATGGTACTTACCTGTGTTATTGAATTTGATATTACCATAGTACATGGGTCCATGATATTTACCTATGGTATTTACTTGGATATTACCATGGTAGATGGGTCCGTGGTATTGGCATAACCATGGTATTTACCTGTGGTATTGAATGGGATATTACCATGGTATAATTTCCCATGGTATTGGCATAACCATGATTTTTACCCATGGTATTTAATTGGAGATTACCATGGTACATGTGTCCATGGTATTGGCATAACCATCGTATTTACCTATCGTATTTTGAGTATTACCATGGTATAGGTGTCCTAGGTATTGACATAACCATGGTATTTTCTTGTGGTATTGGTATGGAGATAATTGAGGATAATTTGGCATATAATAAAAAAAATATTGAGTTGTCTTATTTTTTGGTGATGGCTGAGTGAGTAAGGAAGAATGTCTGTGTGAGAGAATAATATTATGTGCAAGTTGTGCAGAGAATTTTTGGAAAAAATATACAACAATTTACAGTAGTTAGATGAAGTATGTTTTAGATAATATTTTTTGTAGCTAGTGAGGATATGATTAGAGTTTGATTGCAAGATTATTTTGAGATTGTTTTTTCCTAGTATATTCTTTAGTTTATTGTTTGTGTGCACATTTGAAAGAATTTTATTTGTTGCAGAGAGGATTTTAGTTGATATGTTTATCAGATTATTTTATTTAGTGTGTGGAGAATTTGTGATGTCGTTTTTGGAGATGTTTGGGTTTTGATTATATGCCTTGATGATACATTGTTGTAGTGATCATGTTGATGAGTTCTTAGTTCTAGTAAGAAAACATATGGAATGAGAACCACATAGAGGAGTTGATTTGGAGGACTCCAGTGAAATCAATATAAGTGACAAGTTTTCTCAGTTCAATGGTCGTTGGATATTTCAGAAGAAACTAGGTGAGGTTCATTGGGTATGGTGGCTTCTACAATATCAAATTATGTAGATTTGATTGATAGTTTGAGAGTAACCAGGTGAGGATCGTTGGTCGTGGTGGCTTCCAACAGATGGTAGTATGTAGATCCACATGAAAAATAGTCTCAATTTAATAGCAGCGAGTTGTAACTCTATGGAAACAATTTTCTTAACATAATAAAATATTTGAGCAGTGCGGCAAAAGAGGGTGTTTTTTTTTTTTTTTAACCCTCAAGAGGGTTTTCCACCATAAATACTTGTGTTCTTTTTGTTGAATGTTTTCATGGTTTTTGGTTTATGTTTGATGCTCTAATCTATGATTACGTGTTTTGTTCTGTGCATGATTAATGAATAATTAATTGGAGAAAAGGGATAAAAATATTTTAAGTTCTCTCACTACTAATTCAGCGCCTAGCCCCCCTGCTGCCTCTCAGTAGTTATCTAGTTTTCAACATAGTTGCCTGTCGATATCATGCTTACGGTTTTCTGGTCTCATGTCCAATTTCTGTGATGCCTCAAATAAATTTAACTATATGAGCACAGAAAAATAATTTTTCCTTAAAGATGAGTTTGTGTTTCTATGTCGAGAGGAACATTTCCTATAACATTCCTAAAATGGAAAAGAACTTTGAAAAGCATCAATGCTTGGGTTGATTAATAAATTCTTTTTATGTATGTTATGCTTAGTATTTACAGTCAGTTTATAACATAGTTTTTTGACTAGTATTTATTAGCATTGCCATTTTAAAAATTACCCAATTTCCAGTTTTTTCCTAAAACTAAAAAGCTTGAAAAAATTCCAGTCTCTGCAATAGGAAATTACATCCAAACTTAATTGCAAATTTATAGAAATTTTTTTCCCAAGGTAATTTTCTCGGCCATAGTTATTTTTGTTTGAAAAAGGTAAAATGCATGTAAATGTTTTTGACATTTTTGAAAGTAATTCTTGAAATCATAGTTTTAAAAACTGGAACTGGTGACCAGACCAGTCCACCTAATAATTTGGGTTTCAAACTGGATCTAGTAAAATCAGTACTGGTTAGATCTCAATGAACCCGTTTCAAAAAAACACATGAAATAATTGTTTTAATGAAAATAAATTGTTGATAAGATTTAAAACCATTATTCCGAACCAAATACACAAAATATGAAAAGTGTGTTCATATATATACCATGTAAAGGTGAAAATATCAAAATGGAACCAAGTGTAATACATATCAACACCAAAATATATAACCGACGACGCTCTAAATGGCATCTAGAGTCCAAAAACAAATCCGACAAGCTATGGGTCCACTGGCCTACTATGATTCTACATATATGATATTCGTAATCAACATTATCACTTGAATTTTTTTTTCATAAAACTTCTCATGATGATCCAACTTAGTTGGATGAGTCTCGACTACCAAACTTTGCAACTACTTGAGTCACAAACTAATTTTCTGGTTCAATGTCTGAAGTCTTAAAATTCTGAAGGCATTCTACAATAATATGATCTATTACTTCATCTGGTCCTCTACATGGCTTCACATGGCTACCTATCCCAGCGAAGTGTTGCTTGAACATGTTAATATCCCCTCCTTCAATATACTTTTGGCAATATTTGCATATCATTTTGCCATCAATCATATCAAAATGAGTCCATGCAGTATCCTTGGCTTTTCAATCCATGGTGGCTACTACTTAGCTCAAACTCTTTATTGTTCCACTACTCTAGCAAAAATTCAACACTCTCCAAGCTCCCAGTGAAACTCACAAAAAATCCAAATGAGATGTGTGAGGAAAATAAGGGGGGTGAGCTCCTTTTAAACTATTGGAGAGGGTGTTTTTAGAGGGAATCAACCCTTGATTTGCCTCCAAAACACCTAGGAAATTTCCGAAAAGAGCCTATGTGGGTCTGTCACCATCTTATGGCCTTCGCAATGAACCAACTGGTTTATGATAGAACCAACCCGTTTAACCATAAACGTGTTGTTTCCATCACAAACTGACAAATTTGACTGTTTTTTTGTTTTTTGTCAAGTTAGCCCTTAATCCAAGTTTTTTTGCCCAGTTAGAGTCGGTTGCATAATGAACCAGCTAGTTTGACGAGTTTCCAGTTCCTGCCAGTCAATTTTTAAAACTATGCTTGAAATATGTTTTGTATTTTTTTCCCCAACAAAAAATAAGTTTCCATTTTATGCAATTTTTTTTGTTTACAAACTATTTAAGGTAAATATTGTTTACATTTTCTTCTCAGACATAAATGTTTTGTTGAGATTTTCTGTTTGTAACAAAATAGGAAAAATCTCAGCTGATGACAACAATAGGGATTCAGTTCCTAGATTAGCTCTAGGTTGTTGGGAGGGAGTTAATGCCTCCTATATTTGATGTGAGGGAGTTATGAGGCTGTTAGATTCTCTATGCTATATAACAGGAAATCATTCGGATGGTTTGCTAAGAGTGTGAGAGGTTTTATGAGAATTGCTTGATGTAATCTCCAATTTCATTAATATATTCCTGATGCCTATGTTTGGGGGACGTAGCCCAGATTGGTTGGGTGAACCACGTTAAAAGTTGTGTTCTTTGTGCATGATCTTCTGCTGTGTGTGTTTATTTAATTTGACTGTGCACCTATACCAACAATTGGTATCAGAGCAAGTTGGAGGTGTTGGTGCAGAGAGTATAGCCTGGATCATTTGCTAGCAGCGCGCGTGGAGCTGTATATTGCTGGAGTGGCTTGTGTTGTGAGACTGGAGCAGAGGTTCAAGCGTGCTGTTGCGCTGAGGGAAAAACCTACGTTGAAGTATTATGCGCGGAAGAGACCAGAAGGTGCGTTTTGCTGGCTGAGATTGAAGCATAAGGTGCGCTGAATTGCGTGGAGCCGTGGAGCCTAAACGGTATGATTGGAGCTTGAATTATGCTGAGTAAAGGTATGTTCAGTAATCGCTGGTGCGATGTTTATTACTGCTGGTGCCCAGTTTCGTTCACCTGTCATGTTAAAATCAATCCTTTCTGCCAATTATTAGATCTGGTAAAAGAAATACAAGTCTGGCTATAACAGGGCTCAATCTGCTACGTATATCTGTGAATCTATGGAATCTAGTCGAAATCGAGGCCGATTTATTACTTGAACACCAAATCTAAGCATAGGTCACTGAACGCCAAGAAGAAACCTATATTCGACCAATCTGAGAGTTGATTTACTATAATGGAGCTGGGGACATTGTTGAAATATGGTAGTTTGGGTTCAAAAATCACCAAAAAAAACTTTATATGAATATTTTCCAAGTAAATCTATCTTCTCGTGTACTTTGCTCGATTGCAGCGAGGTCATCAGTATAATATATGTTGTGGAGTGTTGGACACCAGTCCGCATGACCCACACCTTCCAAGCGGTCCTCCTTTTTGCATAGACAGGCCATCATATTTTTTCGGTTTGTGTGAGAATTGGTCTATTTCTTTAATAGGTTACAAACTGTAGTTTTTTTTCGGAATCGTTGTGCTGTTGAGAACACTCCGTGGGAACATCCTGACTCTTGAGTTTGATACTCAGTGTATTGACTATATTTTTGCACAGCCATAAGTCAGTTTTTTTTTGTTTGTAAAAACAAAAGCATACAAAGGCATAGGCATGTTTTTTTTTTTTTTGGTTGTGTAAAAACAAATGCAAAGGCAGAAATGTTTTTTGTGAAGGGAAGATATTTTTGTTTTAAAGGGATAGGCAATTTTTTTTTTTAAATTGCTGGTATTTAAAACGTTGATATTGGAGATTATTGTGCTTTTTTATACAAAATGGCGAAAACTCAAAGTGCCCGGTTTGAAATTGAGAAATTTAATGGCAAGAATAATTTCGAGAT
>APFE031472647.1:71446-148635 GCA_000404065.3 Pinus taeda
GGTATATCTTTGTTGGGTATGGTGTTGGAACAAAGGGATATAGATTGTGGGATCCTACTACCCGCAAAATCATCATCAACAGAGATGTAAAGTTTAATGAATCATATCTTGTACAGTTAGATGTAGATAGTCGACTGAAACAGGATGTTGTATCTGACTTTCAGCACATTCAGTTTGATAGCATTTCTAACGATAGTCATGATGACCATAGTTCAGATACTAGTCATGAACAGGTTTCAGAATCATAATATGAACAGGGTTCAGGTTTAGATCACGAACAGGTCTCAGATACTGATCGGCAAGAAGTTCCTACAGAGGGTAGTCAGCCAATCGTGGAAGCGCTAGAAACATCCTTAAGGAGGTCGACAAGAATCAAACGGCCACCGAGAAGGTATGATGATTATGTCACTTCTGTTGCATTTACAACTAATGACAATGAACCTTTGTGTTATCAGGAAGCTGTAGAAGGTTCAAATAGTGACAAATGGAAAGCAGCCATGAAGGAAGAAATGATGGCCTTGAGTAAAAATGGCACATGGGATCTGGTGGAGCTTTCGAAAGGCAGGAAAACTGTGGGATGCAAGTGGGTGTTCAAGCTGAAATGGGGTGTGAATGATACGGAAGATAGGTACAAAGCTCGGCTGGTTGCAAAAGGGTTTTCTTAGAAAGCTGGCATAGACTTTCATGAGATTTTTTCACCACTAGTTAAAATTGTTTCAATTAGAATTGTGTTAGCATTAGTGGCTTTGTTTGATTTGGAGTTGCAGTAGTTAGATGTTAAGACTGCATTTCTACATGGTGATTTAGATGAGGAAATATATATGGAACAACCGAAAGGGTTTGTTCAGCATCGCAATGAGAAATTTGTCTGCGGGCTCAAGAAGTCATTATATGGCCTGAAGCAGTCGCCTCGGCAGTGGTATAAGAAGTTTGATTCTTTCATGTTGAGTCAGAAATATGTTAGAAGTGAATATGATCATTGTGTTTATTTCAAACAGTTGAATAATGGTATGTTCATTATCTTGGTGTTGTATGTTGATGATATGCTTTTAGCAAGCAAAAGCATTGAAGAAATCAACAGGTTGAAGGCTTAGATGGCAAGGACGTTTGATATGAAAGATCTAGGAGCCGCAAGACAGATTTTGGGCATGGAGATTTTTAGAGACAGGAGTAATGGTAAGTTGTGGCTATCACAATAGAAGTATGTTGAGAAAATACTTTTGAGGTTTGGTATGGATAATGTGAAGCCTGTTTCGGTCCCTTTAGCTTCCCATTTTAAGCTTTCTTCGAGTTTATGTCCTAATACAGATGAAGAAAAGGATTATATGTCTTGAATTCCATATGCCAATGTAGTAAGGTGTCTAATGTATGCGATGGTTTGTGCTCGACTAGATATTTCACATGCAGTTGGGGTTGTCAGCAGGTACATGGAAAATCCGGGTAAAGAACACTGGTCAGCAGTGAAATGGGTGCTTCGGTATTTGAGAGGCACAAGTAGTTATTGCATTTCTTACATTAAGAGTAATGAATTTGTTTGCAGATATGTTGATTCCAATTTTGCAGGTGACTTGGATAAGAGAAGGTCAACTTCAGGGTACATCTTTACTCTTTCTGGTGGAGCTATCAGCTGGATGTCAAAGCTACAGAACATTGTTTCTTTGTCCACTACTGAAGCAGAATACATTGCTGCTTCTCATGCTTGCAAAGAGGCGGTTTGGTTGAAAGGTTTGCTTGGTGAGTTTGGTAGGTTACAGGACAACATCAGGTTACTTTGTGATAGTCAAAGTGCAATACATTTGGCTAAGAATACGGCCTATCATAGTAAATCAAAGCATATTCGAATTAAGTACCATTTTGTAAGACAGGTTATCACTGAAAAGGGAGTCTCTCTTGAAAAGGTGCATACAAAGGAGAACTGTGCAGACATGTTCACGAAACCAGTTTTGTTGGAGAAGCTTCGCTGGTGTTTGGCTTCTCTTGGCTTGCAGAAAAGATAAAATAATAATAACAGGGCATCAGGCGAATTGTTGTCAAGGTGGAGATTGTTGAGATTTTCTGTTTTAGTCAAATAGGCAAAAATCTCTAAAGGATGACAACAATAGGGATTCAGTTCCTAGATTAGCTCCAGGTTGTTGGGAGGGAGTTAATGGCTCCTATATTTGATGTGAGGGAGTTATGAGGCTGTTAGATTCTCTATGCTATATAACAGGCAATCATTCGGATTATTTGCTAAGAGTGTGTGAGGATTTCTTGATGTAATCTCCAAATTTGATTTAATATATTCCTGATGCCTATGTTTGGTGGACGTAGCCCAGATTGGTTGGGTGAACCACGTTAATTCTTGTGTTTATGTGCTTCTGTTGTGTGTTTAATTGTTTGTTTGTTGTGCACCTAATCCAACAGCAAGTTGATCTGACGCTTCAGCATTATCTTCATATAGAAGGTTTCTTGCAGAAACAATTATTGAGCGTGACATTGGAGCACAAGAAACCTACCATATTTTACTAAAGCTACCTCTTGTTGTGTGTAGTCACAATGTTTTTCCCTTGGATGTTGGCAAGAAAGTATTCCAAAAACTATTGGTGCATTCTAATGAAATTTCATATGAGAACAATTTTGTTCAACTTTATCAAAAATGCCCCCATTTTCTGCAACATTTGTGTTTGATAGAAACAACAATATCATGGAGTATTTATGCCAAGCATAGGAAAGAGCCATGGAGTTCGCGAGATGTGCCTGTTATTATTCATGTGTGGCTGCGATTCTATGCTATTCCGAACAAGGATTCAGAATAGTTTGAAACATTTTGTTGGACTGAGTTTCTTTTGTACAATCCATTTCATGACATTGCTTCAGATATATGACTCTCAAGGGAAACTATCATTGATAATTGGATGGGAGGAATCTAAGATATTGTGTGTGGCGTGTTGATCGAGGTCCTTCGCCAAATGAAATTAATGAAGAGGATGTTGCATCCCTTGTTCATGAAGATAATGTTGATCGAGATTATGAAGAGTGGAAGGTTCTTTCCCATATTATTCCTCCAAAAATGTTAACATTTCCGACCTTGAAAATATTGGTAGAAGTGACTACGATATTCATTATAATTGGCATGAAAAAATGGTGCTAGATTAAATTGTGGAACAAGATATTCATTTTATAAAATATGCCCAGTTTACATGTGTTGTTAATGATGACTCAATTGGGGAGACAAAGTGTCACCTTTCTATTTATAGGAGAAACAATGAGTTGCTTTTGAAATCGTTTTACACCACTTTATTGATGCTAAAATCAATGATCCTTTGAAAATGATTATTCAAGGAACAACGGGAACAAACAAGTCTTTTCTTATTCATTGTATTTTTTGTGCTCTTTCTGCTTCTACAGCAGATGGTAGAAGTCCATTGTTGTTGTTCGCTCCTACTTGCATCGTTGCTTTTAATATACATGGAAAAAATACACTCAACTTTAAAAATTCCTATAAAAGATATGAAACCACTGAATGGGCAAGCCCTAACAACATTTCAAGAGGAAATGAGGCACGTTCAATATGTTTTCATTGATGAAATAAGCTTCATAGGTCCAAGGTTGTTTATACAGATAGATTCATGTTTACAAGAAGACTTTCCTGAAAACAAGGATTCTCCTTTTAGTGGGAGGTCCATGATTCTTTTGGGTGACCTTGGGCAGTTGCCTCCAATTGAGGATAAATCTTTGCATATAGGCTAAACAGTAGGGAAAGTGTTGTGGGAAGTATTCAATATTGTTGTGACTTTGGAAAAAATCTTCAAGCAACAAGGAGATGATCCTAAACAAGTGAATTTTCACAATATTTTAACTAATATCATAAATGCGGGCCCTTTTATGCATGATTGGGATCTTCTCATGTCACATGTTGACAATTTCCTATGTCCATAGGAAAACAGTTTATTGGATTCTTCAGTTCACTTGTTTGCAACAAATAATTTGGTCAACATGTACAATCAAAAGAAGCTAAAATCATTAAATTATCCAATTGCGAGGTGGGCTGCAGAGCGCACCAGAAGAACATAAATAGTTGAAAATGATGAAGATGTGTCAAAGCATGAAGTTTTGTTATGTTGTGGAGGGTGTGTCATGTTGACATATAATTTGTGGGTTGAAGCTTGGTTGGTTAATGGTGAACTTAGATATATCGAACATATCGTCTATATTCTTGGTTCGAGCTACCTAAACTTCCAATGTTCACTACAATTATTTTTGAAAAGTACACAGGTGTTCCATTTGATATAAATTGTTAAAAAATTGTGCCCATAAAACCTGTTGTTAGAGGGAATCTTAAACAGATGCCTTTAAAAATGGCATGGGCCTTCACTATACACAAATCGTAGGGGATGAATTTGCAACGAGCCACTGCAGATATATGAGATAAAGAGAGGAAGGGTTTGATATTTACAACTATATCAAGAGTGAAACCGTTGGATGGTTTACATATTTCACCACTTTTTTCTTTCAACAATTTTCTAAAATGAAAAACAGTGCATATGTCACACTTAAGAAGAAAGAGAATAAGCGATTAAAGTCCATATCATTGTAACATATTTATTTTCTAATGTCAAAAATAAATTGATTGAAAATAAATTTTGTTCAAAGGAGAAAAATTAAATGCATCTTCATTTGAATATTAGGCTTCACAATCAAATAGATATGAAATCACACAATAGACAACAAATTTCTTTGACAAAGAAAATAAACAAGAAGATATCCTAAGAAGTATTGAATATAATATCATTTTATTCAGCCAGAGGTAAACATGAATAAAGTTAACAATTGAGTAGGAAATACATCCATTAAGAAATGAAAGTGATGACAACAATCAATGTGATAGCCCAACATGCATTCAACTCAAATTTTTGCTCTACAAAAATCTTTCACTTCAAAATTTGATTGGTAAACACAAATATTGTTCCAAAAATATATTTGCATGTAATGTTAGAAATAAGTTACTTGAAAAGAAATTATGTTCAAAACAAGAACGATTAAGTTCATTATAGTTTGAATATCATACTACACTGTCAAATAGATATGCAATCAAAGAACAAATAACAATTTGCTTTGACAAAGAAAATAAACTGCAAGATATCCTAAGAAGTGTTGAACAAAATATCATTTTATTCACCTAGAGATAAACATGAATAAAGTTAACAATTGAGTACAAAATACATCCATTAAGAAATTAAAGTGATGACAACAAATCAATGTGATAGCTCAATACACATTCAACTCAGACTTTTGCTCTACAAAAAGTTCTCAATTCAAAATTTGGTTGGGAAATACAAATCTTGTTCTAAAAAGGTATTTTCATGTAATGTTAGAAATAAATTACTTGAAAAGAACTTATGTTCAAAATGAGAATTATTAAGTGCATTATAGTTTGAATATCAAGCTTCACTATCAAATATATATGCAATCACAAAACATATAACAATTTTCTTTAATAGATAATATAAAAAAAAAGGGCAATTCAGCCTCCTTGGAAGCCTATTTATAAGAAGCATTCGACCTCATTTGGGATACACAATCAATCAAGCTCATGATTGAAGAACAAAAAGAAAAATATAGTGAAGAAAAGGGAGGATCCAAGAAATAAGAATTGAAGTCTAGAAGCCTATTTATATATCTATTCTCTCACACATGTGAATTGCAGCTAGGGTTTCTGCAGCTACAAAGGACAAAATCTCAGACCTCCAAGAAAGGTCAAAATTTGTGATCAAAAGGAAAGACACATCATTCATTTGTTTGAGAAATAAGCAAGACAAGTGAAGAAGAAAGGAGGCCTAAATTAGCCTATATCACCCACATGTGTGAAGTTACAGAAGATTCTGGAAGGTCGAAGTTTCCGGTGTCGAAATTGCAGAAGTTGTTGAGTTCGAAGTTGCAGTAGTTATTGGAGAAGTTATTGGAGGGTTGAAATCTTTTGTTCAAAGTTGTTTAAGGAAAGCTCATTAAATAGGAAGGCTGACTTGGCCTTGGAGGGGTCTCAGTCTTGGGTCTAAAGGTCTTTGAATTCGTCATTTTAAGTTTCTATGAGAAGTGAAGAATTTCTTGTGGGTTTTCCTCTCTAGGAGAGGATTTGGCCCTGGCTAGCAGCCTATATTTTGTGTCCTCTTTGTTCAATTGACCTTCATTTTTTTGGTAGTTGTTTGATGATTATAACACTATAATAATAAATAATAAAATCTAACAATCATAAGAACTGCAAGTTGAAGTAAAATAATATCACAAGCATTTATCAAAGTAGTGAGGAATCACCCCTCATCTAGCTGCCATAGATTTGTCAACATGGTATCAGAGCCATGTGAAAAAGAAAGGTAACTTGAAGATCACTCAATTGAACAAGGACACATAAGGGCCGAATATAAGAGAATGAGTCATATATAAGAGGAATATAATCAAGAAGATCTAGCCATCACATCACAAATACCCTATCATATTTAAGGAAGAACTCTTGGAAGAAGAAAATAAGACCTTAAGGACCCTACCTCGATATCAAAGAAAGAAGGATTTTACACATTTGAAGCATCTTGGGAAGTCTCCCACGTTCTACAAGGAAGCAATAAGAGCACTTCATCATGATCAAAGGAATCAACATTATCTCCCTCATATTGAAGAAAATATCACACCTCAAATATTTTTGAAGGAAGCATAACATCTCTCCTCATCTTGAAGGAGAAGCATTGGCATCGCTCCCTCATTCTAAATCTCACACTCTAGTGGAAAACATCATCTTCAAGGAGGCATCTTCGTTGATAAAGTAAGTAATTTATATTCATGTCTCAACCTACAAATCAAATGTCTACTTTCTACAAGGAGACCAATAAACTTGTTGGGACATCAAACTACCTTGCATGGAAGAAGAGAATAGATTTGATTCTCATAGAAAATGAAGTTTTTTATTATGTCAAGTGCTCCATCACAAAGTATCCTCAAGAAAAATCTCAATCATTATCAAAATATATGAAAGGAGAAATAAGGGCTCAAAGAATCCTCGTCAAATATATCAAGGATTCTCTAATTCCCTTTGTAGCCAAATTGAAGACATCAAAACATATCTATGACAAATTGGTAGAGCTATACTTTGTAACTACAGTTGGGGAAATAATATCCTTAAGAAATGAATTATACAAAATGAAAGTATCAAAGGAAGAAGAGGTAGCTTCATGTCTCATGAAGGCATCTCAAATTAGAGATCAACTACAAGAGCTAGGAGAAACAATGTCATATCCAAAAATGACCACTTGTGTACTCAATGCACTACCAAATGAATGGGGCAACTTTGCATGAAGCATATATGGAAGAAAGGAAGCTACACCATTCAGTGATCTATGGGCATTATGTAAGATTGAAGAAACCAGATTAAATGAAAAGAATGACATTGAATCAAATGAGAAATCACAATCATTTGCAACTATGACAAGGAAGAAAGGAAAGTTTGGAAGGTTTGAGCCTTGAAAGAGATTTCAAAAGAAAATTGGCATGTCTAAGATTCAGTGTTATGAATGTAATGAATACGGGCACTTCAAGAGGAATTGTCCTAAACTCAAGAAAGGCAACAAGAAAATGAAAGAAAGAAGTGAATCGCATGTGACCAAAGAAGTAAATCGCATGTGACCAAAGTAGAAGAAACTGAAGAGAAGAAATCTAAGGAAGAAGTGAAAGACCTCTATTATTAAAGGTCTCTCATACATTAAGTTTATTTTCAAGACAACAGTGATGGTAGGAAGCATTATAGTTATGATAAGATGCATTATAGAAGAAATTGAGGTGGCATCATAATAGAAGCATAAAATAATAACATAAACAACAATTTTCATTGTAGAAGCAAGGCATCTAGCAAGATAGGAAAAGAAGAGATCATCACACCTCATCATCATTAGAAAGAATCATTTGCAGAATAAGGATCATCAAATATCCTCCATTAGAATCTTTGTTGGAAAGTTTCACCTCTACGTAGAAGAATCAAGTACTACACAGATAGTCTACATTCCACCTAGTGTGGGATCCATAGTTTGGAAGGATGAAGTATGGTGACAGAGAAGTGTAGCATGACAATTTAGTTGAAGCATTTTCATCTTCAAGTAAGGAAAATGAATCTTCTAAAGGAAGTCTAGATGACCACATGAAGGAAAAAGGTATGGATATATTTGGTAATTTTTAATAGATAGATAAATTCATGTCATCACTTAATTGCAGATAGAATGATTAGAATGCTCTATTTCATAAGCATGACTGAAGAAGAAGGAACTATTCTTTCTAAATGGCACATGAAGGCATAAATACAATATGCCTTGAAATCTTCTACATGATGACATGATAAAATCAACATTATATGACCTCATGGATAATATGAGGTGGTTGGAAACAATTTGTCCTATGCATAAGGAGCTTTTTATAGAGAACCCAAGAAGTGTTAGAAAATTAGAAAGGCAAAAATACTTCCCCTTGTTGATAATTACTTGTTATTTCCTTGAATTGTTATTATCTTTCTTATGTTCTTCTTTTATTTTAGTTCATCAAGAAATTGCCAAAACCAAAACACAAAGATCAAGGACACTAGATGTAGGCACACAGTCAGGGAAAAACCCCTATATAGGGGAAAGCCCAATAAGAACTCTTCCTTTAGTCATTCAAATGAGATAGACCAAGACCCTAGACCAACAAACCTTCCTCCTCCACTAATTCATCCTTCTAATGAAATATTGCAACCTTCAATAGTCTCTTCTTGTCAAGCAGCTATAGCCCAGCATCAACCCAGAAATTTCAGCCCCAGCTTCACCAACAACTTCAGAATTTCGGCCTTAACAACAGCTTCAGAACTTCAACCCCTCCAAGATCTTCACACATGTGTGATAAAGAGAGATAATTTTGACTTCTTATGCCTGTGAGAGACCTTCTTCTTCTTCACTATCATTTTTCCTCTTCTTCTCTTGAAATTCACACTTTTCCTTAACCCAGAAACTACAAATCAAACTTGTTGTGAGTGAGTGACAAATGAGGTCGAGTTGTTGCCTTTATATAGTGATTTTGCTACCCAGTTTAGGTCGACTTGTCCAATTTGAGGTGGACTTGGTGGAGGAGGCCTAATTGACCTATTTCACAATAAAACAAATTTTATTTCTTAACAAATAAATCCCAAGAAGGTTTCTTTACATTATGATATGGACAAGGACACTTGACATAAACCCTAAAAGTCTTCAATGGAGATTTTGACCTAAAAATAATTGAACCAAGCATGAAATCCATGCTTTAATCAATCAATTTATTTAATAAAAAATAATAATAAAATAAAAACTTTCTTTTGACAAATACATTTTAATTATAATTATGAAGACCAACACTAGTTACATTATTCAACACTCGCTCTTAACTAGAGAGGTATTCATAATTACCTATATTTATAGAGGTCCATGGAAGATCTCCAAAATTAACTATGAATATTTCTAGCACACTGAGTGTTGCAGACTATTGCAGACTAGATTCCTAACCAGGGTAATCTATCAGGGTGGGACTAAGATGGACTAAAGCTTTCAGCCAGTCTAGGTACCATCAAGTTTACTAACTAACCATCAACCCACGGATCTAGATGTGTATCCAAGGTCAGAGCTCCACGACCAAAGCCACCCTCCCTCTTCGGGATCTAGACATCAAACACACAAAGGTTGACCAAATGTCCTCCCGAGCATCCGCCATTAGATGCTTCATCTCTCCCTAATAAGCTAGATATGACCATTTTTCCAAGCATGTTTCCCAATTGTTCATCCTTCTTCATGGGGATATTTACTTGTTCAAACACAAACCCCATTCAAAAATAAACTTTCAAATATACATATACAAGTAAACACAAACCTTTTGGGTCCTTAATCATCCGGATGCCACTTATATCAAGCTATTCATATGCAACGAGTCGGAAGCTTTCCTTATTTTATTTTTTAGCAATATTAAGACATCCTCAAGATATTATAGTACATTCATTCATTCATAATATACTACTCCCTCGTTCATTCATAATATTCATAATATATTATGCCCTCATTCATTCATTCATAATATGCCCTCTGTCTTAATTGGGGATATGTACTCTTTTCTTCTGACCATGCTCCCTCTTAACTTGGTAAGATCAACCACTTCTTCTATAACATCGGAGAATCTATCATGGCTTAGTTCCTTCTTACAATATCACAGTTACCATCGTAACTTCCTTTATCATTTTTACCAATATTATCAAGTCAAATTTACTTATAAACATCTCCAACTTCTTGAAGATTATGTACATGCACAACTTAAACAACAAGCACAACCAAATAGAAAAGCATGGAGTTAACTATATCATAATCATTGATATAATGGAAGCAATTAGACTTTAGACAACAAACACCTAGTTAGGTTCATGATCTACAAGAGACACGTACTTCTTGCTAGGGTTATTGTCATAAACCCTTTGACTACAATATAAAGAAACTCAATCAAGAAATCAATCTCAATTTTTCTAGGACCTCAATATTACTTTCAGAGATACGACAAAATCTATTATGATTTACTGTGAACCCTAGATTCCAACTTTGAGACACAAAGCCTTAGATATCAACAGTTAATAACAATTCTACCATGCATTTGAGGTTTCAACAATGTTAGACACTACTAGGGTTTGTTTGCAAACCCTATATTCTATCATCAAAACTAAATCATGTCAGAAAACAATATTATCATATCCTAGAATATCAATTACTAGGGCTTTGTTACAAACCATAGAATTCACAATTTATGAGCATCAATAATTAGGTCAACATACTTTCAAATACATATCTAGGATTTCATGCACTAGCAATTCACACCAATATTTACACAAACATCAATACATTAGAGTTAGACATATAACAATTTTGATCAAGCTAGGGTTTCAATCAGACAGACAAACAAATACCTAGGGATTCATTCATAGGACCTTGCTATAGATATTACACATGTTTAGTTCATAAAATATAAATTACCAAACCCTAAATCTCTACGGTTAATAAGAATTCCAAAACATCAAAAGAATAGGAATTCTAGATATCATCAACAACCTTAAGTAGACTAGGATTTCAATATTAGCATCAACATACCCTTAGGTTGGGTTTTTACAATGCACCTTTTTAGGGTTCCATAAAAATGATAATATAATGAGGGTAGATTCAATTCAATGATTAATCACCCTAACAAGAATATTTGTGATTCAAAACCCTAGACATAACGATGTCAATAATGTAAAGCAAATTTAAAATAGAATGAACATACCTTTTATGAAGGGAGCTTTATAACAAAGTTTATATTCTTTGAGTTGTTCCTTAACAAAGCTTTTAGAACATCAAATATGGACAGGCTTCAATATAACTTCTTTCATGCTTTAAGTCTATCCTTCGAAGTCTCCTCCATAACCCTTAAGCAATCAGCAAGCTTTCCTATCCAAGGAAAATATAAAGAGAAAGGTTATTAGTATATAATACAAACAAGTCTTGATGTAAGGAGGAAACCAAACATCAAAAGATGAAACCATGAATAGAATACTTATCTTTTGGTAAAATGGTGGAGGCTCCCTCTTAACCTAATCCTTTTTAGGGATACCTACAACCTTATAAAAATTATTTTGCTTCTAACTAGACATGTTATACATATAAACTCTAGAAATCAAAACATAAAGGAAAAAAAATTCAAAAACAAAATAAAAGACTAAGAGGGCTATGTGAGAGAGAGAGGACTTAGTAGTATAAGTCTCTGACTTTTGAATCTTCGGTCTTGTTCTTCTTAGGTGGATTTCATTAGCAACATTCACATTTTCCCTCTCTCTCTTCTTATTTCTTGGATTCTCTAGACAATGGATTTTGTAGTGACCCATATTGTGACAATTGTAACATTCAATCTTGTATAGGTCCACTTTCTTATTTGGTCCTTTGAATTTCTTGAAGGATCCCTTCTTCTTGTGATGAGCAGAATAGGAATTCGAAGTGTTTCCTTCCTCCTCCTTGTTGTTTACTAACGATATTCTGACTTCTTCTTGACTACATGCATTCAAGTGTTGGAGTATCGTTCCAAATTTTAAGTCTTGATGCGAAGGCACTACAAGATTTTGGTAGTCCTAGAAGGGCATTAATTACAAGCTCCTTTTCTGGGACAACTTCATCTATTTCTTGGAGTTCATCTCTGATTCTGGATATCCTTATAAAATATGATGAAATGGTATCATCATTTTTCATCTTAACAGTTCTTATTTCTTTCTTGAGGCTTGTTATTTGACCAATGTTCTTGATTGTGAATAACTTGGAGAGAGACTCATACATTTCTTGAGTGGATTTTATGTTGGATATGTATGGAATTAGGTTATCCTTAACCCCATCCACTCTTAGGTTCATATCCAAGATTTTGATTTCTCTAAACTTTTCTTTTTCTGCTTCACTTGATTCATCTAGGCTTCTTGATTATTCCTTGAACAAGATCCAAGACTTTGTTCTTTTCGAGAATGAGGTTTATCCTCTTTTCTAGGCCCTGTAGTTGGAGGATCCTTCTAATTTGTTTTCTCCCTTCATTGAGTTTAACATAGTTCATGTAGATGGTAGACTTATCTCCTTATACGATCCTCTTTAATGACCTTTCCTTGTTCCTTTTATTCAATAGATCTTGAGCCTACCTTTTTTCTTACTTTTTCACCTTAGCTCGGATACCATATTAGAAAATCAAAAATATTTACCCTTGTTGATAATTACTTGTGATTTCCTTGAATTATTATTATCTCTCTTGTGTTCTTTTATCTTAGTTCATCAAGAAATTACCAAAACCAAAACATGAAGATCAAGGACACCAGATGTAGGCACACAGCCAGGGAAAAACCCCTATATGGGGGAAAACGCAATCAAGAAATCTTCCTACCTTCCTCCTACACCAAGTTAGCCTTCCAATGAGATATTGCACCCTTCAATAGTCTCTTCTTGTCTAGCAGCTATAGCCCAACATCAACCCAGAAATTTCGGCCCTAGCTTCACCAGTAACATTAGAATTTTAGCCTTCCCAGCAACTGTAGAATTTTGACCCCTCCGGGAACTTCACACGTTTGATAGAGAGAGAGATAAATTTGACTTCTTATGCTTATGAGAGACCTCCTTCTTCGCTATCCTTTTCCTCTTCTTCTCTTGAAATTTTCACTTTTCCTTAGCCCAGAAACTGCAGATCAAAGTTGTTGTGAGTGAGTGACAAATGAGGTCGAGTTGTTTCCTTATATAGTGATTATGTCGTCTAGTTTAGGCCAACTTATCCAGTTTGAGGTTGACTTGGTGGAGGAGGCCTAATTGACTTATTTCACAATAAACTAAATTTTATTTCTTGACAAATAAATCCCAAGAAGGGTTATTTACATGATGACATGGCCAATGACACTTGACATAAACCCTAGAAGTCTTCAAAGGAAACTTTGACCTAAAAAAAATTGACCCAAGCATGAAACCCATGCTTTAATAACTCAATTTATTTAATAATAATACATAATAATAAAAAAAACTTTCTTTTGACAAATACATTTTAAATATAATTATGAATATCGACACTAATTACATTCTTCAACAAGAAGTAGTATATGAAGAAGTTGGAAGAAGAGTCTGTAAAGATGTATCTATATCCACTTAGTTGAGATGACTAATCAACATCATATAATAATTAGAAGGATTAGCTATGACATATCCATGAAGAAGTTATGAAAACTTTGATGAGTATAGTGAAGAAAGAGAACCTTGGTAATAGATGTCTTGGAGATGGATTTGTATAGTATGCAAAAGGATAGTGATGTTGCGGAAGCAGATGTTATGAAAAAAGGCCATCATAAAGAGTTAATTTTGGTTTGATGTTCACCTTTGATTTTTGAAAGAAAACATATGGTTGGATTGGAACAAGACTATTGAAAGTAGGTTATAGAAATTCACATTCTAGTACACATAAAATTGGATGGATGATTCTGAAAAGAACATGACTTGGAAAAGGTAGTAGTATGAAGGATAGCCAGATGATGACAAAGAAGGTCATATTCCAATGAAAGAGGAACGACATCACTAGCATTACTTGGTTCAACATTATGTTTTGTTGAAAAGAAAAAGGGAAAGTGATGTAGAAGATGTCCAAAGCCTTACGAAGAAGTTATAAAAGAAGATGGCTCCATAATTATTCATGACACGATAATGTAGAAAAAGGAGCCCTACAAGAAACTGATAATAATGTGATCTCCATGGAAGAATAGATAGTTGTTGAAAACAAGTTCCCAATTAATAGGGAGCTTGGGTATATTTCTTTCATGTAAAGGAATGAGTATATCCTCCCTAGTCGAGAGGAAGAGATAGACACATCATTCTTGTCTCTGCATCATGAAGAAAGAATGGAGGATTGGGTAAGCATATGAGACTAATATCGATACTCTTTGAGGATGAGGTAGGACATCCAATAGGCAAGAGTATTCGAAGAGGGAATTCCTTGAGGATGTGTAAATCCAAGAAGGGAATGGTCCTAAAAGGACATACTTTGTGAACATCCATATGGGGTATGTACCTTGAGAGACAATGACAAAGATGTCTATAAATCATTGTCTCCCCAACATTGTGATCTAATCAAGTGGAGAGATAGAGTTGTTAGTCAAGGCCTTGCTATATGATAATGTTGGTTGATATGATGAGATGCACTAATATAAGCTAAAAATGTAGCTTATGAGATAATAAGCTATATGATCATGTTGGTTGATATGATGAGATGCATTGATATACGCTGAAAAGATAGCTTATGAGATGGCTTACCAAACTAACTCTTCTTATGAGAATTCTTTAGTATGAGAATGTCCATGTACCATCTATATATTATGAATTGTTGATTTGTGTAGCTTAGGAGGTACTCTAAGCCTCGGGGTTTAGGGTTTGGAGGGAAAAGCACCACAAGGGTCATTTGTGGGCTTGGAACCCAAGGATAGGGTTTTGCACCCAATCATGTTTGGGGAAATTCCAGAACACATTTCTACATGTGATGGTATGAGACGATAGAGGGCAGAAAGGAGAATCCAACACTTCGAGAATCATCAAATTTCAAGTTAGAAGTGGAGAAATGAATTTTTGAAGTTGAAAATTAATTATGGCATTCAATTCATGTAGGCTTGAAGTAAAATTGTCCAATAGATGTGTATCTTCATGAATTCGTGGAGCCCCTTTATTAGTGTATAAATAAAAGGTGAATGAGATTCATTTTAGCATTCATTTGTGCAACGTTTCCTCTAGGAAAAGGACTCGGTGGAGAGGAGTATATCTAGCCCTAGCCACAACAAAGGAAGAGACAGGATAGGGAGGTATTAGAGGATTGTTTTAGGTTCAAAACAAGTTCGAGAGTGTTGTCTCAAGGGTCGAGGTGGATGGTTGCTAGGCCGAGTTCATGAATAGAAGAACGTTGTTAATCCGAGGTTGTTTGGGCACCATTTTTGGAGGTAGTTTGCTATAGTATGGATGTTGTGCTAGGTCATGGACCATAGTACACAGTTGGGCTTGTGTAAGGGTTGTCAAGGGTTGACACATGCCCTAAGGCAGAAGCATGGCAAGGGAGGAGGTATACTAAGGTGTGTTGCAACCTTTAAATGGATTGTTTGTTGAATTTTGGGTGGATTTATGGCTGCAGGAAGTGCCCTAAATAAGACTAACACAAACAATGAAGTGAAAACATATGTGCAGCAGTGCCTTCGACGAGTGTTGGGTCATGCATTGACCAGATTGGATCAGTTTGACTTGCAGCCTATGGGGGCAAATTTAGAAGCTTGTTTGAGTGACCATAAGCCTTCATCGGTGCAAATTTTGTAGTGATTGGATTGGGTGTCGTTGATTTGATTGGAGGGTAGTGTGATGGCTACCCAAAGTATCCCTAGAGAAGCATACAAGAAGGATGTTGTTTGGTGCATGATTGGGTGAATTTTGCAGCCTTATGAATAGCTCTTTGATGGACGAAAGAGGCAACTAGAAGGAAGATTAAAGCTCAAGAATTAGGCCTACCCAGAGAGCAGATTTATGAGCTCGTGTACATGCAACAGTGTTAGGAGGAAGCCCTCCTAGAGTCTCAATGTGTTGTCCTTTGAAGGATTAAGGGGCAGCTAGTGAGCAGTACGGAAGCGAAGGGCTAATAGGACAAGATACGACATCGAAGTTGCAGCGAAGTTTGTCATTGTATCTTGTATACCATATATTGTTCTATTATTCATATTGGTTTAATATAACAAATATTGGGTTGTACATTATTGTACAATTTTGTTAAAAAGTGTGCGTATTTGTACATATGTGATTTATTGCTTCATATTTTCCGCTGTGAAAAGTAGTTCTTGTTGAGATTCTTGGTTTGGTAGCGTCAAAGATTTTTAGATTCTATCCTAGACCCAAGATCGTGGAAATTCAACATTGTATCAGAGCATGTCTGAGCTACTTTGGAAGTCAGTGAATTAGAGTTGTGCACAACGAAGTACATCTTAAGAGGGAGTTGGTCACATTGTAGGTGACAATGTCAAAGTTGTAGGTAGGTCTCCAATATGAGGACGGGTTGGAGGGATTGTCTAACTATAGTCCATGGAAGGAAAGGATCAAGTTGGTCTTGCAGGTCAAAAAGATCTAGGAGTTCCCTGAGAAAGGGATCAAGAAGCCAACCAACCCTAAGGAGCCAGAAATATATGAAGATTTGGATGTGAGGGCGAGATTTATCATCCTAGATGGTGTGAAGGATGCCCTAATACATCATTTGTCTAGGAAGAACAATTCCCATGAGATGTGGATGGCTCTTCAGAATTTGTTCCAGAATAAGAACGAGAACTAGGTACTGGTATTGGAGGATAAGTTGAAGTCCACCAAGATGATAAAGAGTGAAAGTGTGACCTTGTATCTGATGAGATTGTCTCAGGTCAAAGATGAGATTGTTGTCATTGGTGTGACTATCTCAGCTGGAGATATGGTAACAATTGCCTTGAAAGGGTTCACCGAGGAATGGAAGCCCTTCATAAAAGGGATCGTTGCTAAGGAGAAGCTTCTAGACTGGGATAGGATGTGGGATGACTTCATTTAGGAAGAGTTGTGAGACGAGGATCTTCATCCAAAGAAGAAGTCTTTCGATTATGACATGGCACTTGCAGCACAAATGAAGGGTAAGAAAAAGGACTTGAGTAAAGTCAAGTGTTTCAACTGTGGCGAGATGGGTCATTATTCGTCGAGATGTTTGATGAAGAAGAATGGAGATTATGAGAAGAGGAAAGGAAAGCAGGTCAACATTGTTTCCACTTCAATTGAGATAGATGATCTCACCAAGAGATTTGAAGAGTAGACTTTGCTATGATTTCTCATTTCTCACAAAGTATTTTCAATGAGGATGGATGGTACATGGACAATGGTGCGACAAAGCATATGACAGGGTCATAGGAGGTTTTTGAGACTCTAGCTAAACGGGACTCGAAGTTGCACATGGTGTTGGGTGACAAGAGTCAGTTGGAGATCCAAGGATCAGGCGTTGTGCCATTCAGGATGGAGACAGGACCTGTGATGCGAGTCTAGGATGCATTGTTTGTACTAGGAATCATATATAGTGTGATTTATGTCTCAATGATCGAGAGGAAGGGGTTTTAGGTCATGTTTCAAGATGGGAAGGCAAGACTTAGGCCCAAATGATTTCTTTCTGATGGGATTGTACTTGGAGTTAAAGAGCATGGTCTCTACAGGTCGATGGGAAAGCCTGTGCATCATGGAAAGAAGAAGGTAGAGCAGGCGCAAGTTCTAGAGAAGTAGGAGAAGGTGCAGGTGTAGGATTCAGAGGAGCAGGTACAACTTCTCAAGAAGAAGGTCCAAGTTCCAGAGACTTAGAGGGAGTCGAGCTCAAGAGGGAGCTTGAAGATTCAG
This sequence comes from Pinus taeda, assembly GCA_000404065.3. Taxonomy (NCBI): domain Eukaryota; kingdom Viridiplantae; phylum Streptophyta; class Pinopsida; order Pinales; family Pinaceae; genus Pinus; species Pinus taeda. The sequence continues at coordinate 89,395 of APFE031472647.1, forward strand.
AGGGAGACTCTGTAGTCCAAGAAGAGCATATGGTTAATGGGGAGCAAGGGTGCTCCTACAACTTCCAAGAAGGAATCATGGAAAGAGTGGAATACATTACAAGATAAAAAGAAGAAGGAGGGTGCTTCTAGCAATGATATCAACACTTCTGAGAAGGGCGTAGTTCACCATACAGGGATTGTTGCAATTGTGAGCACCAAGAGTTGAGCAAGTGTTGCGAGCAATGATGACGATGACGAACTACTTGGGAGGTACTCTAAGCCCTAGGGTTCATCATTTGGAGAGCAAAGTGCCACAAGGGTCACTTGTGGGCTTGGAACCCAAGTATAGGGTTTTGCACCCAATCATGTTTGGGGGGATTCTGGAAGCACATTTCATCATGCGATGGCATGAGATAATAGAGGGTGGAAAGGAGAATCCAACACTTCAAGAATCGTCGAATTTCGAGTTGTAGAAGTGGAGAAATAAATTTTTGAAGTTGACAATTAATTATTGGTATTCAAGTCATGTAGACTTGAAGTAAAATTGTCCAATAGATGTGTCTCTTCATGAATTCGTGGAGCCCATTTATTAGTGTATAAATAGAGGGTGAATGAGATTCATTTTAGCTTCCATTTTTGCAACGTTGCCTCTAGAAAAATGACTCAGTGGAGAGGAGTATCTCTAGCCCTAGCCGCAGCAAAGGAAGAGATAGGACAACGAGGTATTAGAGGATTGTTTTAGGGTCAAAACAAGTCTGAGTGTGTTGTCTCAAGGGCCGAGGTGGATGATTGCTAGGCCGATTTCATGAAGAGAAAAACGTTGTTGATCCAAGGTTGTTTGGAAACCGTTTTTGGAGGCATTTTTCTACAATGGGGTTGTTTTGCTAGGTTGCAGGCCATAGGACATAGTTGGGCTTGCGTAAGGGTTGTCAAGGATTGACACATGCCCTAAGGAAATAGTGTAGCAAGGGAGGAGGTCTACTAAGGTGTGTCACAACCCTTAAAGGCAATGTTTGCTAACTGTTGGGTGGATTTAGGGCTGCAACAAGTTTCCTAACCAGGACTGTCACAAACAGCAAAGTGAAAACATATGTGCAACAATGTTTTGGAGGAGCGTTGGGTCATGCATTGACCAAATTGGATCAATTTAACTTGCAGCCTGTGGGAGCCAATTTGAAAGCTTGTTTGAGTGACTATAAGCCTTCATCGGTGCAGATTCCACAATGATTGGATTGGATGCCATTGATCTGATTGGAAGGCAGTGTGTTGGCTACCCAAAGTAGCCCTAGAGTAGCATACAAGAAGGACGTTGTTTGGTGGGTGATTAGGTGAAGTTTGCAGCCTTATGAATAGCTCTTTGATGGATGAAAGAGGCTACTAGAAGGCAGATTGAAGCTCGAGAATTAGGCCTACCCAATAAGTATAATTATGAGCCCGTGTACATGAGGCAGAAGTGACATGCAGCAATGTTAGGAGGCATCCTTCTTGGAGTATCAATATGTTGTCCTTTGAAGGACTAAGGGGCAACTAGTGAGTAGTACAGAAGTGAAGGACCAGCAGGACAAGATACGACATCGAAGTTGCAACCAAGTTTGTCATTGTATTTTGTATACCATAGACTATTGTATTATTCAGATGTGTTTAATATAACGAATATTGGGTTGTACATTATTGTACAATCTTGTTTAAAAGTGTGTATATTTGTGCATATGCGATTTACTGCTTTATATTTTCTGCAACGCAAAGTAGTTCTTTTTGAGATTCTTGGTTTGGTAGCGTCAGAGATTTTAAGATTCTAACCTAGACCTGAGATCATGGAAATTCAACATACCTCCCTAGTTAAGAGGGAGTGTTGAAATTTGTAATTAGGTTCAGTCTTCGTAATATCTTATGTATTCTTCATTTTATGTATTTGATGTAAAAGAGAGAAAATTTATTATTGTTATTTTATAGCATGGGTTCCATGCTCAAAGTTATTTTGGTTTTAGGTCAAAGCATCCATTGTGTTCTCTAGGGTTTTGTCATAGAATTAAAAAGTCAAAAGAGTCATTGTCAAATGTATTAGACCCTATTTGGCATTTTGTAACAAGTCTAAAGAATTTATTTGAGTCAAAGTTATGTCAAAATGCCCCTACAAGACCAAGTTGGCCTAGAAAACAGCAAGTCAGCCTATAGAGAAGAAGTCGGTCTCATTAAGGGTTATTCGACCACCTTGGAAGCCTATTTATAAGAAGCATTCGACCTCATTTGGGATACACAATCAATCAAACTCGTCTTTGAAGCACAAAAAGGAAAAGATAGTGAAGAAGAGGGAGGATCCAAGGAATAAAAATCGAAGTCTGGAAGCCTATTTCCATCTCTTTTCTCTCACATGCGAATTGCAGTTAGGGTTTCTGCAGCTACAAAGGACAAAATTTCAAATCTCCAAGAAAGGTTGAAATTTGTGATCAAAAGGAAAGACACATTATTCATTTGTCTGAGAAAAAATAATCAATCCAAGCAATGAATAAAGGAGGCCTAAATGATCCTGTATCACCCACATGTGCAAAGTTGCAGAAGATTTTGGAAAGTCAAAGTTTTTGGGGTCAAAATTGCAAAAGTTGTTGGGGTCAAAGTTGCAAAAATTGTTGGAGAAGTTTTGTTAGAGGGTCAAAATTTGTTGTTGGAAGTTGTTTAAGGAAATATTATCAACAAGGTTGACTTGGTCTTGGAGGGGTTTCATTCTTCGGTCTAAAGGTCTTGGAATTCATCATTTGAAGTTTCTATAAGAATAGAAAATGTTCTTGTGGGTTTTCCTCTCTAGGAGAGGTTTTGTCCCTGGCTAGCAGCCTATATCTTGTGTCCTCTTTATTCTATTGATCTTGATGTGTTTGGTAGTTATTTGATGATTAGAAAAATATAATAATAATAGAAGAAGAAGCTAACAATCATAATAACTACAAGTTGAAGTAAAAGAATATCACAAGAAATTACCAAAGTAGTGAGAAATCACCCCTCATCTAGCTACCCTATATTTCTCAACAACCTTTTGACATTGTGGCATGAATGGATACTATATAATCCTCCTCTTCTGTTATGCTCTCAAAATACCACTCCTAGATGTTTTCATAAGATATGGAACAATTATGATACTTAGAATGGAACCTCTTCTCCTCCTCACATCCTAGTATTTAATATAGTCCAATATATGTCTAGGTTTAGGGTTTTGACTTTCTCAACCCTCAATTAGTGATAAGGTATAGCACCACATGTGTGAGTAATGGAGGTTGTCTTTGCGTCCACTCACAACATGGTGGTCAACAAGGTAGATCAACTTGCAAGAAGCATAAGTTTTGGATACAATCTTCAATTAAGGCAATTTTTGCATCATTGGAAAGGTCTCAGTGTGTAGAATATTATGCCTTTGTCCAAGTAATGTTTTGGAAAAAAGTAATTCCATTTGATGCCTCAAAATGGATCTGGAAGATTTCAAACAATTTTCAACCCAAATTTTCCAATCTGGGACCTATCATTAAAATCACACTGCAAGCTAATTCCTCTAGTTTTGTTTCCACCCAAAATGTATCAAGATAGATGAAAAATTGTATGATAATTCAATCTAGATCATGGATGGTATTGTTCCTTGTGGTTATTTTGATGGTGCAGCCAATGTAAACCCAAATGCTAGTAGGGATAGAAGTCTAATGTTAATCCTCACATCTCTAAAATCACATTTGGGTGTGGTTTAGGTGAAGGAACTAGTAAGAGAATTGAGTTAAAGGCACTAACCTATCTAATGCAACTTGCAAAAGAACATTTAGTAGAGAAGTAGGTTGTGTGTGGGGACTCCTAGATTCTAATTACATGGTTAAATTATTAAAGACTATTTTATCTTCCTGGCAATTTTTAGCATGTTGAAGTAGATCAAATCAACATTCTTCAAAGTGCATATACAAAGAGTACAACACTTAAGCATGTTTACTTCATAAGTGGGCAATGTCTTGAGGTTTGGGCTCTATGTTAATCAAACTCTTCAAAGGATGGAGCAGAGGAGACTTACTTCTTAGATCCATAGCTCTATAACTCATTCTAGACTTCAAGTTTGTTTTTATAGAGCACTCTATTGTCTTTAAGTTATTTTTTAGCATATTCATATTGTTGAAGATGTAATTTCTTACTTTTAAGACAATGGATTTTTGCCTATTATAGAGGGTTCACTCTTGTTTTAATTTTTTTATGCTTCAAGTTTGTGTAGATTTAAATATAATCCTTTTATTTGAAGATAAATAGAAAGGTTACAATTTTTTTCATTTGAAAAGTTACAAACATGTAAAACATGAATAAAATTCTATTAGCATTATTTTATTATCAAGGCTACTTTACTTTCGAAAGGATATGACAATCCCAACTTTCTTAGCTTTTTACGGGTTGAAATAGACATTCCAAAGTTTTAAGAAGGGCAAGAAGAGAGAAAATATAAGAAAATAATCCCAGAAATAAACAATGCAAATTCTTGTGGTTATTTTAATGGTGTAGCCAAGATAAGCCACAATAAGAGTGGGCTGGGGGCATATTATTAATACACCCATCTCTCAAAATCACATTCAACCATGGTCTAGATGAAGGAATGAACAATAAGTTGAGCTAAAGGTGGTAGCCTACCTAATGTGTCTTGCAAAAGGATCGTAGAATGTAGAAGTTGGCTACATACAGGAACTCCTAGATGATAATTGCATTAGTTAAAAAGATCAAGGGAGTGGGGTGAATAATCTTCATTGGAATTTTTAGCAAACCAAAGAGATCAAACATTTGTAGAAATTAGCTTCAAGCACATATACAAGCACAACATGGGACACATTTGGCTCAACGTTGATCAAGCTCTTCAGGGATGTTTTTGAGAAGATTCTACTTCCTAGATCCATAGCTCTTTAACCCTTTTTAAGCCGCAACTTTGTTTATAATGCTTATAGAGCATTGTATTGTCCTTCAATGATTTTGATTTTATTTGATGATAAATGGAAAGTAACATTTTATTTTACTCAGAATAAATGTTCTGAACATGTGAAGCATGAATAAGATTCACCGATAAAATTATATTAGCATTTCTTATTAGGGAAAACATATTGATCTAAAATTGCAAACTAATTACCAATATCAAAGCATACATTTACATGACAAACTTAGCTCCAATGATGAGTGCTTTGAACTTCAAGTAGGGGGCCTCGGGATCAATTACCCAAGTTGGCTTACCTCTTTTGTGTGCCTCAGTTGATGTTTGTACTAGGCCAGGTGTGATTATAACCTTACCTCTTTTACGTGCCTCAGTTGATGTTTGTACTAGGCCATGTGTCATTATAACCTCATCTCTTTTGTGTGCCTCAGTTGATGTATGTACTAGACCAAGTGTCATTATCAACACTGATGTGGAAGTGCCTGAGGGTTACATTGGAATTATTATCATATAGGATGATTATCATAAGAAAAAAAAAAACAAATGGGGGAATTGACTAGGTAAAGAATCCTTCATTCCAATACATAATCTTCAATCTTTTTTAAAAAAATTATCAATAATAACTATCTTTATTTTCTATGAATTATTTTTTAATATGTAACTCATCTTGCTATCACAAAGCTTAGTTATTCTATTCCAATTTGGAACTAATTGTTACAAGCCATACATATTAGGAAAAAAGCATTGCTCTTTACTGGTTGCATATACAATTACTTAATTGCTTTTGGATCTCATTTGTCCAACCTTTTTCCTTAACTAGTTTACCACTCTTAATACTTGTTAAGTGATCTTTATTAATACTAAATACTTCCCTGACTAGGTTAAATATATTTTAATGGTTTCATTAAATCTCTTGTATTAACAATGCCTTTGAAAGGAGCTCTTGGACACAGCTATGTCATACAAGGCATACATGTCAATTTATGAATAAATTGGATCTCACAGCATCTTGGATTCAAAAAATGATGAATAGTTTAAACTTTTTCAACTTTAGTTTCAATACAAGTAACAAAATCTCCACTCAGATCAACAAAAATAACACCATTGTACAAGCAACCCCTCATGTTTTTGAATGGAAGCATTCATCCAGAATAAGCTTAATAATAATGGAATTGCTTTGTCGTTTCAATAATTCAATGATATCAACAAGGCCGCATAGCTAGCGTTCATTGCCCTCAGTTTAATAAAATATTTTAATGTCATGATGTGTTGTATGTACTCCAAACAATAATAAAATTGTAAAATAAGTTAATATGAATATTTGTTTAACTTTTTTTCTATTATTTTTTAATAGAATTAAACATATTTTTTGGTAGATAAAAGTTTTATATATATATATAATATATTATAAGAGAATGATAACAAATTAATAATTATTTATTTAATATTGAATGATAGCAAATTTTTTATATAATCCTCATATTATAGTACACATGTCATGTCATTAGAGTATAGATTGATATAATGAGAGCTGTACAAATTATACACATGTTACTCTTACATATTTTTTTCACATTTATATTTTTTTAATTAAAAAATAAAACCCATAAAAATTGTCTATTCAATACTTTACTTTACACCAATGAGAAAAATGGAATTTTTGAATTTCATTACAAACCATTTGTGTTTATGGTACATAGTAATTAATATATAATGTTATTTTTAAAATTATTTATATTTATTGTACATAGTAATTAGTGACATTTAGTGATATAGTACATAGTAATCAATAATAGAGTACACAAAACTCAATCTTATTATCATTACACAATAAAAGGGGAGACATTTCAACCAATCATGTTTGAGATAAATAGAAATGAATTTTATTTAAAAATAATAAATTTAATTTCATAATATTAAACTTTAAATAGATTTTAAATTTTTTTAGTCAAATAAAAACTAATAGCAAGTCAGTGAAAAATTGAATTCGTTATATCCTCCCAGCAGCAGGTATAATAAGACTAAAAGTATATACATACAGAGATTGAAAAGCATGAATACTGAAAGTTGAAAACATTTGGATCTGCAGCATATTCCGTTCAAGGGAACTCTAGGCATAGCATTTTATTGTGATGGCTATTGAACACTATAATGTTTTTTTCATTTTACTATGAATTTTAGCAATCAATACATATTTATTAATCTTTTGTTCAAGGGAACTCTAGGCATCGCATTTTATTGTGATGACTATTGGACACTATAATGTTTTTTTCATTTTACTATGAATTTTAGCAATCAATACATCTTTATTAATCTTTTGCATGGGCAATAAAACAACCTTTCGAATGTGTAGACGTGGTATATAATTGAACAGACTATGATGACTTATGAACATAAAGACTTGCATCAACATGCATTTAACTATACACCAGCATAGATCCATCTTAAATAAAGATCTAGCATGAGCCGAGAGGGATCCAATTTCATGTGCAATTTTTTTTGAGCTGGCATTATTTAAATGTTTGTATAGTTATTTAATTTTTTTATTTTATTTTGGTCAGCACGAGCAAAATTTCAACTTTGACAATCGACAAACAGCATTACACATCATACTGGGCCGTAAAATGAACCTCTAGGCTCAATAATATGATCAAAAAAATCATATATATATATATATATATATATCACCCTCCCTAATTAAAAACACCAATATATATCACCTTAGACACCAAAAAAAAGCCAGGATTCACCCCCTCTGGCTGGCTTTTAAAAACAGAATAATAACTTGGGATGTGTTGCAAACAAAAAACAAGGACCAAATATATGTATGCTGTGCAGAAAGGATTGTGAAACAAATATTCACCCTTCTCTCCATTGCTTATACTCTTAATACTCTTAAGCTGTGCAGAAGTTAAAAATTTTATAACTGTGGACACTTTGGAATGGAAATACAATTAAAAAATATTTGTGTGCTTACTTTAAAGAACCAACTTCAGAACTATTCATGTTTGCTCCTGTGGGGCATCTGGTTGACTCAACTTGTGCATGTTCAAGGACAAGTCCATTTGATATTTTCAGGTATATTCTCAGATTTATGCTATTGTTCAGAAATTCATCACAGATGATTCAGAAAAGATTCCAATGCAGATCCAGGAGGCTCAAATAGAAAAGTCATTTTTCTGGGGATTCTTCAACGTGGCTTTTCAGAGTAGACAAAACTTCAGTAGTGCAGGAGGAGCCTTTTATTTCTCAGATGATTATTATAAAATTTAGAGTAGGCCTAGAAAAGAACTCAGCTGAATTATTGGCTTTAAAATTACTAATGAAATGTGCTTTGGATATGAATATTTCAAATTTATAAAGAATCTGCAATGGTAATTAGATTAGATGAATGGAACCTCCCATCTCCACAATGTTCTGCTCAGGCCTCTGGGAGACAAGTTGAAAGAAATCAACTCTAGATTTGATTTCATTACATTCACACATATTTTCAGGGAACACAATACAACGGCAGACATACTTTCAAAAAGAGGAACAGCAGTCAATTGAAGGCCAGACGACCTTGATAAAGATAAATGATGGTGTCTGCCGTTACTCGACAGGATTTTTTCTTCAATATTTCATTACATTCACACATGTTTTCAGGGAACACAATACAACGGCAGACATACTTTCAAAAAGAGGAACAGCAGTCAATCGAAGGCTAGATGACCTTGATAGAGATAAATGATCGTGTCTCCTGTCACTAGACAGGCTGTTTAAATTTTTTCTTCAATACGCTTTGGTTCAGTTTATGGGAAGCCTCGAAGGTTTCATTTTCTGAGATATAATGAAAGTCTAGGCTCTACAGGACCTCCTTTCTTTGTATAAATATTTAGTGGGATAACTGGTTTAGTAGGGGAGACTTTCACCTCATTATCTTTTTGTTTTGACTCTATTTTGACTTTCGTAACAGTTCTGCAGACCCGTCATTATGCTTGGAAAAGAGGAAGGGCAATACAAAAGTACTTATGCACCTGAAAAAATGTAATTTTAATTGTCTATGAACAAAATATTAATTTTTTGTGGAAATATATAAATAATAAAATAGATTTTGAGTGAAATCTAACATTCTGCTTTCTCCATATAAATTCCGACGAGGTCGGTACTACTCTCAAACACCCTGAGTCAATTAATGGTAATGTTAAATTTTTAAGTAAAAGTTTGAAACAGAATTAGATGCACTTATCATTTCAATTTTCCAAGGATGTAGAATAAATTAACAATTACATAGAGAAAAGTATAAAGAAAAACTGATAGTTAAAAGATGATCAACCATCAATATATTTAAATCTGCAATAAAGATGATCAACCAACAATATATTTAAATCTGCATTATATACGGGTTAAGGCCAGTACATACTTATCAAAGACTCTTTCCTTGGCACTAGAAGAGCCCAACACATGCAGAACCAATCTAGCATTTTTCTTTAAATTACATAAATGAAATAATTTTTTCTCCTCACATGGGCATAAATAATCACCACTGTATTTATCACTATCCACTTCTCATTCTTCTGTCTTTACAAAAAACCAGTTATTGCGATACATGCATAAGCAAGAAACCATTCTCAAATTATACTTCAATGATTACCCTTGTTAGCTGTGGCTGCTAACCGTGTATACATTCTGGCCATTGACTGATACCCTCGATCATCACCAGATCGCAGAAGGTTGCCTGAAATTATTGGAAAAAACAAAAGTAAGCTTTTTCATTCAAATGGTTCCCACACAATGTTTTCATGGAAAAAAATCATTTCACTGACCGCAATCACAATTTAAGGGGCTATCAGGTTCTGGATGTGCCATTAAAGCAATTATTGCACGACAGACAGATTGCAGAGTCCATGCTGGGCTCCAGGCAGTTTTCAAGATGTCAAGACATATTTCTCCTGTCTGCATAAAATGATCAAAAACCACACGAAATACTAAAATTATATTTTATACAGAAAAAAACAATGTAAGGCCTAACAGAAATACTAGTACTAATATTACTAGATCTCACTTTCATTGTAGTGTCTACAAAAAAAGGAATTGATATCCGAGACCTAAGAATTCGCTGGATTTTATTTAGAATAATTAATGGAAGCAAAGACACCTTGAAATGGACATTTGGATGAAATATTTTAGTCACAAAGCGCACTTGAGGTGGAACAAGTGGATATTGCTCTGGTACGGTCATGGCTAGCTGAAATACACCCTCTTGATAAGGTGTTTCTGAGGGACCCTGTATTCGAAATATACAAAAGAAAGCAATGGATTAAAGATTTCACAGGAATAACTACACAACACGATTGTCAAATATTGGCCCTACCTTGATGAGAGCTGTCCATTTGAATATATTTGTGTCATCGCAGGAAAGCTTGATATCAGAATCCCCAGACTTGTCTCTCTGGACCTCTTTGTACTCCTTAAAGAGTCTTGCCCTTGAAGCCTGAAATGGCATACATAGGTAAATTGTGAGAGATGGAAATCTCGGTTGTTCCCTAAGAGACAAAATTATTGAATACTAACTTAAATTTGAAACTTCAAATCTAAGAATGTTACAGAGGAAGCAAATGGAAAAGAAACCCCAGGAGAAAGCAGCAGTATAACAACAAAGAAATCAGAATTCAAGATTCCCTGAATCTAAACACACCATGGAGAGAAAAGCAGGTTTTGGCCCAAGTAGCTTACATAAATTGACACAGGAAGAGGGAAGGAACCCAAAGAGGAATGGAAAAACATAACATGCAAGGTGTGTGGAAAAAAAGAGGTAGAGACCAAGCAGCTTTTCCACTTCTCTGAGGCATATAGCCACATCAAGAATGAGCTTATTCATCCTACACTATTGTAACCTAGGATGAAACAAATAGCCAATACAATCATCCAAGCATCTCCTCAAGGCCATGGAACCTACCCATATGTTTGGTAATGATCCAAAGCAACGTTACATAAAAAATCAGGCCTATATATGCCAGAATTCCTAATACATCATGGTTGTAAAATGAAATTACATTACAAATATGGTGGCAAATGCAAAAATCTGAACAAGGGTAGGAAGTTCCAACACGTTAACTCAACCCAATGTTGAAGAGCGCTGAAAAATACACATGGAAGCCCATCATCAACCTCCAAATCATCATATATGGGCCTCTTAAAAGAAAAATCTGCATGACAAACACAAATCATACCCTCAAGCAAAGAGGATGTAGACAAACAAGAAAATGCCTTCAACCAAGCATGAGGAAAAAGAATAAAATGAAATTTTGAATCTGGAAATAAATTTATGCTCACTATTTGATGGTTGGAAATGACTATTATAAAATCTACACTCAATATCTAGCTGCCCTAAACAATTTCCAGCACCAAAAACACACTTTCCAGCTAAAAAATCCCATGTAAAATCACAGAAATTTGAAAAAGTAGATAGCTGAAAATTTCTAGCACTTCCATCACCCAAATTTTTAAAAATCTCTGAACCATGTAGGACAGAAAATGGATGAAAAATTTATGAATTGTCACCGTCAAAAACATGGTGCAAAAGCTAAGATAAATCTGAAGTGTGTATGGAAAAACAAAGCTGCAAAATTACTGATTTTATCTCCTCAATTTCAATTAACTCATTCATAACATAAAGTTGTCCAAAGGCCCCCAAGGCCCCAGAATCTGCACTATCAACTTCAAATTTTTCACTACCAGTATCAGAGATGGGGTCTCAATAGAAAATCCAACAACCCATGTTCCTTTAATGATTACTAATAGAAAAAATCTGATCTACATGGCTGCCCTTGAACAAGAATAAATAACATTCTTCTTCCAAGGGTTTGTTTTTGAAGTACTTTGCTCAAAATCATAAGAAAAAACTTATCAAGACTTATCAAACCCTTGACTTCTTGCATGGATGAAGTGGATGCTCCATCACCAGCAATGTTCTCATGTAGATTATCAATGGAAACATGAAGTCCTCCTTCATATGTTTGATATTCCATAGGGGATCAGAGGAATGTCATAACAACAATGTCTTCTTCACATGCAACTGTCCTAAGATCCTCAAAACCCATCTAGGAGAAATTCACTCAGGTTGACTAAATCAAACCACTAAAGTGCTCTCACATGTGTGGATAAGGGGAGGTTCGGAGTTAGAATAAACACTTATTCTAGTACATATTTTTGTAAAAGCACATTGTATTTGGATGGTTGCATTTAGGCACCTCCTTTCCTATAAAAGGAGGTTGTCTAGTTCATTCTACTCGTTGGAAAATAGAGAGCAGTTTGCATACCAATTGCCTTTAATAATTTCTTTTATTTTGTGTGCAATTTTCCCAAATCATGAAGGAAATCGAATAATCTGGGATCCCTGAAGTAGTAACGGTTAAGGTAAAACGTCTATAGGGTATGACTATTCTATCCTTTAGCATTTTGTGAAGTTATTTTACATTTAGTTAAGGTATAATATAAATATTCCATATTTTGTCTTGCTACTTTATCAAATCTGGAAAGTGTATCTCTTAGCCGAGGTTATTTTCTAAATCTAGATATAATCTTTTTCAAGAGTTTAAGGGCCTTTGATTTCAGGTTGAAGCCTTTTTCCCAACTGCAAAGTGGAAAGAAGCCTCAATATAGTAGCAAATGAAGATTCAGTAAATGGGAAGATCAACTCCAATCACCCATTAGTAGGCCAGCACTAATCTTCTTAGTTTTTCCAATTTGAATCTTTTATTTTCCTTTAATTTCCTAAGAAGAAAATTTAAGGATTAAATATATTTGTTGGGGCTTCCTCGTCACCAAGTTAGGGTTTAATTTCAAATCTTTAATTCAACCTGAAAGTCTAATTAAAAGTCAACCTAGGAATTTAGGGTTTTATATTGTTAATAAAGGATCGACTCAAATTAGTGTGCTTCAGGTTTGGTTATAGAGTTTAAATTATATGTATTCCTAAGCACCAAATTCCATTGTTAGCTAACTCAGTTCCATAATAAGGGATCCAAACATGAGGCTGAAATGTGTTGCTATAACTTCATATATTTCTGGGAATATCCTCAGTTCACACGCTATGTTTTATTATGCAATTGTGGTTTGAAAGAATGCCTGTAATCTGATATAGTCAAGTGGAAAGCTTGTCTGGTGAATGTTCTTTGTATGCAATCTTGAAACCCATATAATAACCCTTCAGCTGGATCCTGATAGTGATCTAAAGGCATTGAACAACATCTACTTTTCCTTTAAAATTAGAATGTTGCATCTATATTGATGACATATGGCTTTTATTGAGGAATCATTTCCAAAAATCTATCCATGTAGATGCAAACAATAGTGATGAATGAGGAAAACTTTAACCAAATACTGACAGCGTTAGTGGATCCATTTTATGGTTTATGATCCTATGACACATTTTCTAACAAATCATGTTGTAATACCATTTCTTTTATACACACGAATGTTCACATTTATATAGAGTATGTACCACAAGTATATGATATTATCTTATTTCTGGGACCCTGCAGGAAGAAATGCTACCTTAAAAATATGATGACGAATTTCAAATTAAATTTTTTTATTTGCAATGGCTCCAAGCAATGCAATAGGGAGACACTCAAGGCAATGAGCACAAAATCTCTTGTGCAAATTCAGCCCAATCTGCCCTAGCATAACCACCTAATCTTAACCAAGTAGTTGTTGATGAAAATTTTATCATTATAGGTGTCAGTCCTTGTTATATTTTGACACCAGATAAATGTTATTGTGTTAATGGCATTTTCTATAGATTGTATCTATATGGATTTTTTTGGAACTTGGTATTAGGATCGAGGCACAGCCAGTCTGGCCATACTAGTGTAGTCTTAAAACCCTTTACAATATTTTCCCTCAAAAACTTATGGACGCATCTCATCTGTGCTTCGACACATATTTTGCTAATATAATCTACCCTATTATTATTCAAATTAAGAAAAGAAAAAACAAAACAAGTGCACCTAGTCCACTGCAAGCAATGTAACTCCATCAGATAGGCTCACATGTGGAGTGCTCCAACACTAGGTGACACATTGATCAGATGCTCAAGTTTATGCTCAAAAATCAAAGTGTCTGAATTTTGTTAAACTCAGCTTCAGATCGAAGAGCTCGTCATTCTGATTCCAACGGTGCAAATGGCACTCAAATCCGAGCTCGTATGCAGAAGTTAGAGCAAGTCAAAGTTCAGGTTTGACTTAAACACATGGCAGGATTAGATGACGTGGCAGGCCCTTCAGCGAATGAACAGGCAGCAAGTGGCAAGTCGCCATTGGCCCCCGCATATCGCAATCGCAAGTCACAAGCGGATCGTGTTAAAAAATCGTCCCCCAAGCAAGGAAGGGTTGTGATGCAATAAATCGCAATCGCACATCGGCGAAGGGAGTGAAGTATGACAAAATCGGCCCTCGGCAAGATCAGGTTTGCGATGCGATATCGCAATCGTAAATCGCAATACTGCACAGTCCCGCATATCCAAGACCATTGATTTTCCGTCGATCGTGATATCCCGGATGCGATAAGGTTATAGCTTCCGATTAATACTCCCATCGGGTCCGCGCACATCACAATCGCACATCGTCACTATGTTCACAGACCTTAAGCCCGCCGATCCTTGCCGATTAAGATTTGCAATTCAGCCAACAAATTATGGCCCGTCATGCGGCAAAATTTTTGCCCAATTAGCGGTTTTTGGGGCTAATTTGTAGGATCATGCCGGATGTGGAGCAAATTGTGGGACGAATAGTGGGAAAACAAGGGAAAGTCATAACTTCTTCAGTTTTTCACCAAATTGGATGCAAAAAGAGGCTAGATAGCCATTTTTTAGTATTTTGAACTCATGGCTATCTAGGAACCTGCTAGATTATGTGGCAACGTTCACCATGACCCCCATGGCTCGATGCCCTCCTCCTCCAATATGCCCAATGCTCCTCCAAGGTGAATCATCCTCCCAAGAAAGCAACCAACGTACATGTGCCTGACTCATGAAGACATCACAAAGTTACATACGTCTCTAACCTCTTTGAATGTGTGTCGCAAAAGTATCAAATCAAGGCATAGTAATCCATGAGAAAGCTATCTCCAATGCCTATGCTTATCATGGTCCAAACGAGGGTAATCAACACATGACACACCCCAAAGACATTAGCAAATTTCTTAGCTCACGCACATTATTGATCCAAAAGAGGTACAAATGTTCATTTACAGCCACCATGCCTCTCTAGATATTTGTAGTATTTATGCCAAAAATAAGTTCTTGAAACCAACAAATACAAGGCATGCTAACTACCTTATTCTTCTTGACATTAATATAAGAAGTGTAGCAAGCCTTAAAGGCCAATATTATTCATCCTAAGTTGTCTACATGAGGGAATTTGAAACAAAATAGGGAAAGAAAGTAAGACATGTTATTGGATGATGATTGGTGGGTTGATATGAAATATATTCTCTTTCACATCTCCAATAGTGGAGATGATAATGTAGGTAGATTCAAATTCCTATAGCCTCAAGGAAATATATGAGCCAACAGACAACGTGATTGAAAAGATCAAGTCCATGATCACTCGTTGGAGTCATTTAATGAACTCCAAAAGTTGAACACACCTTTTCATATTGTTGCTTATGCACTTAATCAAAAGTAGAAGTGTGGAAGGGGAAGGCAAAGTTGCACCAATAGATGATCTTGAAATGAGACAAGGGTTATTTACACCATAGAAAAGATGTATACACATGAAAAAACAACCATAATTGGAGAACAATTTATTGATTTTGCATTGCTCACTAGCCCCACTTTCTTTCCAACTACAAAGGAAAATTAATTGGGTATGGTGCAAAGACATCCTAGGGGATGGTGGAGAATGTATGGGGGCAAAGATCCATGGATCTACACTCTGTGTTTATTATCTCAAGTTGCTAGTTCCTAAACTACATAAAGGAACTGATCCACATTTGATTTTATTCACTCCATTAAGAAAAATAAACTTTTATCTAAAAGTGAAAATACTAGTAAGATTGGTTAATGTGCCATTAGACAACATTGAGTTGCAGTTGCAGCAAAATGATGATGATGAGGGAGAGGAAAGTAAGTTCGGTGCAATTTTGGATAGGCTTATGAGTAGCTTCAACCTTCAGGATTGTATGGGCACTAAGTCAAAAATTCTGACATCCTTATTTAATATTTGCAATTTTGTTATTTTAAGGCATCTCACCATTTGACACCTCAACTAATTATTTTGGGCATTTTTTCATTTTGGACTATCATCCATGCTTTCCCTGACTCCTCATTTTGGATATATAGTCTATTACTCATCTTTTCTTGACTCTTTACCCCTTGCTATTATATGTAATTGGCTTATGCTTTAAGTTCTTGGTGTCAACTTTTTCTACTTAGGTGGAATTCTAGGTTATTTCAACTTTAAACTTAAAGTTCTTAGTTTAATAATATAAATGATGCTTTATTTAAAAAATTGATCATAATTTGAATTTTAAAATGATTCATGCATACAATGTTGTAAATTCTTGTTATTTTGATTTTTTAAGTTATCATCATTTCGCTTTGCAAGGTATTGTAACGTGTTCTCGAGTTCTATAAAGTCTAAACTTTAAAGTTACATTTCTTTGAACATTTGAGATTTACCATGGACAAACTAAATGTTCAAGGCCAAGCTAAAGGAAATAAAAATCCCTTGTTGAGGTTCATGACATTATCAATGATGGATCAAGGAGCTATAAAGCATGGATGTGCAAAATTTGTGTCCAATATTTCACAGGAAAGTGCTAAAGAGCATATCATCACCTATTGGGAATCCCTAGGTCTAGCATTAAGTCATGCCACTATTCAAGTGAACAAAAAGCTTAAATTGCTTGGGCTTATAAAGCTTAGAACTTTAAAATCCAACTAGTAATTTTTATATTTTATGAATTTTGATTTTGAACTATGTTGATCCATAGATTTCATGAAAATCAGATTTAGGTTAGTAAGATTTCAACTAAGGAACAAAGACCACATTATATTGATTTTCGTGATCTTCTACTCTGATAATTACTTTCCAATGATTTATTAATTAATGTTTCTCATGTCACATTCATCATTAAGCAATTATACATAGAAAATCTCGATAGTAAAACAATAATGACAATTGGATCATGAAGAGACAACCAAACACAAGAGACACAAAATTTTACAATACGAAAACCCTAACTAGAGAAAAAATACAACAACCTTTTCTTAGCAAAAATTGTTCAATTTAACAGAATTACAATATGAGATTTATAGAACAACCTAGAAATTCCTAGGGCTTAACCAATGTCACATGGTTCGGGTTCGAGTTCGAGTTCGACAACAATTAAATTCGATTCAAATTCGAATTTTTGAATGAGGTTCGTCATTAAATTCGAATATATATATATAATATTTACCTATTAAATTTTTAATGTTTATAATACACATAAAATTGCCCCTTTATATACATATAATCATTATGTTTAGCATAAAATTTAATTGAACTTTATATATCTCATTATAATATTAATATATTACTTTTTAATATATATAAAATAATGTATATAAAGTAAATTATTTATAAAACAATTTTAACGATATAAGATATTCAAATAGAATTTAATAAAATTTAACATATAATTCTTTATTATTAATATATTATTTTTTAATATGTATAAAACAATGTGTATCTAAAAGCAAAAATTAAAACTATTCGAATCTGATTCAAATTATATATAAAAAAAATAAAAAAATAAAAAAGTTAAAAGCCTCTTACCTAACTTACCAAAGTGTCACTGGCTTCGCGAGTGCATAACCTACCAAAGTTTAAGCGTCATTCCTCCATGTGAGATTGTAGTTGCATCTCTGTGCGATTGTAGTTTCGTCATAGTATATTTTAAATTTTTATGTACAAATTGTCGAAGGTCGATACATTGAAGTCTCTCTTATGATAGCCTACATTATCTACAACAACTGTTCGATGGCTTCTGAAACGTCGAAGCTTGCACGATGGCCCTAGATGTTTGTGCACATTTTCATCTGCACGCTTGATGACCCAAACCAAGTTAATGGGGCAGCTTATATTTGAAAATCGAACATGAACCGAATTTAATCTAACTTTAGCCGAACCTGACAATATTTTTGAGGTTCGCCGAATTTCGAACCTCAAGGTTCAAATTCGGCGAACCCTGTGACACTGGGCTTAACCAACCCTTCATCCATGAACAATAGAGTCTCAAGGCCTCAGCTCAGCCTTTCCATCAATCTAAGCCTATAAGTCCTCCTTCTTAGGGCTTTGGCCCTATCACAGAAGCTCTTATACAAAATTGTTTCATCCTTCTCGCAGACTTGAGGCCTTTAAGCCTCCTTCTAAGGCTTCGTCCCTCTTTGCCAATATGGAACAAATCCAAGACTTCAATATTATTACAACCTCGGTCTTCTTGAGGCAACAGACAGCAGAAACCTTCCTTTTCTTCCTCGCACGTGTAGACAAATGATAGATGATGATTCTAAATTGATGTGTCAAATGAAGGAGGCTGAGTTGGAATATATAGTGATCAAAAGGTGCCCAAGGTGCATATCTCTTTACGTTGGGCCAGCTTAAACAATATGGAGCGGACTTGTACTTTTGGATGTAATTTGAAATTCAAATAATTAGAATTTAAATTATTTTTTTCCTTCTTTTATCTTGAGCCGACTTCTTGTTGGGGAATACCTTGCACAGCTACCAAAAATCAACACTCCCTCTTAGTTAGCGAAGTAACCTCCTTGACTTCCTCAAATGTACACTTGGTTGAAAAATGTCTCCATCCCAAGAAAAGATTGAATAAGCTTAGCTATGTTGATGTATCCATCCACTTCATGTTCTTATTCTAGATCCATGTGGAAAGCATCCTGAATCAGCATCATGCAAAGGATCTAGTTACCCACTAGATACATACCCTTTGCAAAGGATCTAGTCATCCACTAGCCAAATACCCTTTGGCAATATGGTCAGGTACCCCCTGACACAAGACTAGTCCTTGGGTCACCAACTAACCAAGTTGTCACTAGAACCAGGTCAGGTACCCCCTGACCAACGGCGAAAACCTAGGCCCATTTACCATTCCCACATGTCGTTACATATTATTGAATGGTAAATACACTTGCTCAATGTTATGAGGCACTCACTCAACCCACTAGCTAAGTAACCCTTGGCAATATGGTCAGGTAACCCCTAACGAAGGGAGCACTCTAGGCCTTGATGCTCTTTGGGCCAATCTCCCTAGCCACATTACATTGTTGTGGGTTAATACCCTTGACCTAGGAAGAATCTTCGCCCATTTATGCTACAACATCAATACTCCCTATCACCAAGAGAGACATTCTCAACCACTCGAAGCATGTCCCTAAAGTAAACAAACTTCATCCTAGGACAAAGGCTTTATAAGAATGTCAACAACCTACTAGTCCATAGAAATGCATTGGAATTTGGAGCTTTACTACTCCCTTTCGTACCAGGTCCTAGATGTAGTGGTACCATGATCTCAATGTGCTTCAACTTGTCATCACGGTTGTCTCCTGAACCTGATCAAACAATCCTGCGAGTAGCTTCTAAAGCCACATTGTTTCACAACTCGCCAAACAAGCTATAATATACTCTACTTCAGTAGTGTTGTCATCTTCTTGCTCATCATAGCAGATCCCAAGCTAAATCATCACCCTAATGTGATTTTCTTGTCTTCTGCACTTTCTGCCCAATCTGAATCTATATATCCCTACAGTTGTTCTTCATCATTTGAGACGTATTTCAATCCAAATCCAATTGTACCATTCTGGTACCTCAACACATGTTGAGTTGCATGTCTCAGCGCAACCAAAAACTAGACAACTTCCTTCACTAGATCCATCGCCATTGTTGCTTTCTGGTCACCCTAACTGGGTGCTTCCTAAAACAGATCCCATTGTGGTAATCCTAGTTGCTCCCTCTACCACTTTGCTTCTTCAGATTGGTTACCGTGGAGTGGCCATGGACTTGCAGCCCATTAACCAAAATCTCTGAAGAATCGTAATAATATACTTCCTTTGACCAAGAAAGATCCCACTCGGCTTTAGCCACACTTCTAGCCCCAAGAAGTAATGTATCTAACCAAGATCCTTCATCTCGAACTCGAAGGTCAACTCCCTCTGACACTGAAGCAGGGGTTGATTACTTCCTCTATCATGTAAGCAAATCCTCCTGCCACTACTACTCCCTTTGCTACGTGAGTCCTTCTGCTCCTATCAAAAACAAGTCATATAATAACAAGATCAACCAAGATTCATCAGGTATCCATCAATTCGAGAATACCATGCTCGAGATCCGTACAAAGCTTTCTTCAGTCTGCAAACATGAGATTCCTTCTCATGTACCTCAAAGCCCTGAGGTAGTTCTATGTACACTTCTTCCTCAATTACTCCATGGAGGAAAGTGGTCTTTACATCCATCTGATGTGATGTAACTTTCAACGGAAGCAATAGAAATAATAGTTCTAAAGTGTACCTGGCAACTAGAGAAAATGTCTCTTCATAGTCCTCTCCCTCTTTCTGGGAGAATCCTCACAAATCTCATTTTGTACTTCTCTACGTTGTCATCTATCGCATACTTGAACTTGTATTTCCATTTGGAAGTCACCATTGACTTCTCTTCGACAAAATTTTCTCCATCATGGCATCCTTCAGACTTATTGGCCTACCTGCTCCCTTTGAACTAGGAGCTCTTTCAGTCATCAGGCACAGTTCCAGATGTTAGTACAATTTCTCCCTCTTGAACACAAATCACTCTAGTTGAGGTTATGCTCGATCCTGGGAGAATCCCCTTGCCTCGAGCTTTACATCAATCTACCTGATGCTTCCATCTGCTACAAGAGGCTTGGTAGCTTGCACAATGTATCTGCAATCCTCATTAGGAGGTCATAGAAGAAACAATTATAATGAAGCAAAAGATACAAAGACAAGAGGTTGACCCAAAAATAAAGCAATACTCAAGGATGAAGGATATAAAGTACTTATCTTTTTTATATGAGGACGACAAGGAGTTGTCAACTCCCTCTTGATACTTGCCTTCTTGCAAAAGTCATAGAAATCCATCTGCAAACTCATCATCCTCGTCCTCACCATCAGTTACTTATGCGTGTGTGAGCTAGGGTTTCTTCATCTGTGAATTTTCCATTCGCGCCAAGGACTTAACTACAATCTAATGACATTTTCATACTACAAGTGCATACTCTTACTAGCATTCAACATTCTTGGAATGATCTATGGTTTCACACAAACCCTTATTCAAGTCATAACCTTCAGTTCTTCTAGGGTTTATAAAACCTTAAGTCTATTAATTCTTCCAAGAAGGGGTCACACTTTAGCACAAGAACTATGACTTTTCTTGCTTTATATGTGAGAGAGCCTTTCTGCTCAAATCCCTCTGGCTCGGAGTAACTTTCAATCTTGTTTTAGCAAGACCCTAGCAACATATCTCAGCCAACGCAAACTTCAACAGCATATACAATGGATCTCTTACATATACATGAGCAACACTCTTTGATTTTGTCTCTTGCTAAACATATTTCAAATTCTCCTTGGAGTGGCACAACTAAGCTTGAATCAAGGATGTTCCATCTTGTCAGACTACTAAGATCAATGATCCAATATAGCTTTTGTAATACTTGTATTATGCGTCTTTACTGTAAAGAAACAACACCCTTCAATATTTGAGCCATATTCACAAATCTGAACAAAGAATGCTTCATGAAAGTAAGATGTCTTTAGAAAAGGGAATAAGACCATGGCATTCCGATGTCCTCCAAAAAATCTTTCATGAGAACTCACTTCATCAACCAATCCTTAATATTTGTGCACACAATGACCTCCAAGTGGCACGAGCATGTGATACTTAAAAGGGTCCTTCATAAATATTGAAAAATACCTTAAATTTATCAATATTTGTCAAAATAATCACAACTATGAAATGCCATTGCCATTTTGTAATTAATGGTATTGACGAATTTGGTTTCTCTATCAAAAAACATGCAGTCAAGATCAAGATATAGAGCTTGGAAGCTTCTAGATCTCCTTCAATTGTAAACATTCTCCTCTAAACCATGAATCTCAACCTGAGAACTAAGAACTTGAAGCTTCTCTCCCTCTGGTTCTAGCTTCCATGAATCAAACAATCTTCCAATCTATTCTGGAAAGAATTAAGTAATGCCACCTTAGTAGTATATGCAAGGTATCAGTCAAAAGCTCCTTGTCCCGTATACACAGCTGCTAACAAACTTCATAATCATCTTATAATGAACAACAGTCTTCTCCACAATCTTAGGTTTACGAGAAGGATTACAATTCTAGGAAGCATCAATTCAAACCTCCTTTTGCAAACAGACTTTAGTAGACCTCCTACACAAAAAGACAACTTTGTTGGCCTCTTCACAATTCTGGGGTACATAAGAATCTTCTTCCCTCCGAACTTAGGCTTCTCGGCTTCTTTTGTTTACCTACTGAGGCTTCTTGGCCTTCTTGAGGTCACTCTTGAGGCCTTTTGGCCCTCCTAAGGTCACTCCTGAGGCCTTTGGGCCCTCCTAAGGTCACTTGGCCCTCAACTAAATCTCAACCAACATTTCTTCTTGGACACGGACCTCTTAAACAAACACGACCCTATTTCAAACTTGAATCCTTCGAGGTTGCTCTTTCACTTAGCCTTTGATCCCATGTTGATTTTTCATGATCTTCTACTCTAATAATTACTTTCCAATGATATCTTAATTAATCATTATTGTGTCGCATTCATCATTAAGCAATTATAGATTGAAAATCTCAATAGTAAAACCCTAACTAGGGAAAAAGCCCCACAACCTTTTCTTACCAGAAATTGTTCAATTCAACAAAAGTACAATCTGAGATTTATAGAACAACCTGGAAATTCCTAGGGCTTAACCAACCCTTCTTCCATGAACAACAAACTCTCAAGGTCTTGGCCTACCCTTTACATCAATCAGACTTCAACCCTCTCACAGAAGCTCTTATACAAAATTGTTTCGTCCTTCTGGCAGACTTGAGGCCTTTAGGCCTCCTTCTAGGGCTTCGACCCTCTTTATCAATATGGAACAGATCCAAGGCTTCAATATTATTAGAATCTTGGTCTTCTTGAGGCAGCAGATAGCAAAAACCTTCCTTTTCTTCCTCGGACATGTAGACAGATGATAGATGATGATCCGAATTGATGTGTCAAATGAAGGACGTTGAGTTGGTATACATAGTGATAAAGAGGTGCCCAAGGGGCACATCACTTTGTGCTGAACCAACTTAAACAATATGGAGCCGACTTATACTTTTGGAGGTAATTTGAAATTTAAATAATTAAATTTAAATTAATATTTCCTTCTTTAAATTTGAGCCAACTTGTAGTTGGGGAATACCTCCCTCACCTACCAAAAATTAACACTTTGCATTCTAGTTTAGCAAATTCATTGAGATGCCTTACCAAGAGTTTGCATGAGGCACAAAAGCAAGTAGGAGGAACAAAGACTTATTTTCAAAGTGAGACATCCCTTTAAGAATTTTCTCGATTATGTTGCAATAATGCCTTCTATCATTGATTCAAAGCCTTTCAATAATGAGAAAGCAGTTGTGAAAAAATTTGGCAAGATGCCATGACGGAGAAGTATAACTTCACTTTGAAGCGTGATGTCTAAGAAATTGTGACAAGATTAGTGGGGAAATCAGTGATTGATTCCAAGTGGTTGTACAAGGTAAAGCATGTAACTGATGGCAACCTAAAGAAGTCCAAGGTAAAGTTCATAGTGAAAGAATTCTCCCATGGATAGAAAGTTGACTATGACAAGACCTTTCATCTATTTTCCTTTTCCTTTTGTCTTTATTTTGTGAGGGAAACCTAACCCTAGAGATCTAACGGCTGAGATTAAATCTCAACTCATTAAATCAAAGGTAGAGATCAAGTCCCCCACATGACCCCTTTCTCATGTTGTCCCCTTGAGTTAATGAATCTCCTAGTACTTTTTAATGTTTTAGTACCATGGTCACTTTTTCTCTCATAAACTAACTTTTAAAATATAAATCACTTTAATAACATAAAGTTTACTTCGTCGCAGATCACATCCGTCGCAAATCGCAAGCCACATCGCAGATCACAGCTCGCATCCGTCGCAGACCGCAGATCGCAAATCGCATCTGTCGCAGATCGCAAATCATAAGCAGAGCTCGAACAGCTAAGAGCCCAGCAAAGAATTTTGGACAGCAAGATGGACAGTCAGCAGATGATCATGGAGGCAAAGATTGAAAATCAAAGCAGGCTTATAAAAGCAAAGTACGAGGCTGATATAAATTTGTCCCTGCACAGGATTTCATTTTTACATGAACAGTTCAGACTACTTTCAAACAGATGCGCCCATGCTGAGGAGTCCATAGAGATACTGAGATACATGATGGAAAAGAAGAACGCCCTACGTGGAGATGAAGAGGATCAGCCTGAACAGTCGACAATGAGGCAAATGAGTCATATAAATATAGATTGAAAATGTTCTGCAAAAGTTGTTCTCTTTTGTTTCAGTTTGTAAGGGTTTATTTCAGTTTAAATTTCACCTCAAAGCCTAGAAGGCAGGAGCAAGGAGGTTTACCTGTAACTCCTACTCTCCTCGTACTTCTTGGCATCATCTTATGTACCTCAGGGGAATAGCCTTCTCCACTTTTTTTTTTGAAATATAATATAGCAACCGATGATGTTTAAAAAAAAAAAAACATAAAGTTTACTTAGTACTTTTCACACCAGCCTAGATCCATCTTAACTCCAGATCTACCAAGCGTCGAGAGGGATCAAATCTCTTTTCACTCTAAAAGAGGTTTGTATCTTAAGAAATTCCATCCCTGTAGGAGCTTGATAGATCCAGAGTTAAGATGGTCTATGCTGGTTTTTTATTTATTATAATTAATTATGATTATAATTATAAAATAATAATTATCAATTTTTATATATATATATATAATATATATATATATTTATATATATATTTTAGTTTTATTTAATTTGACATTACAACCTCTCTACATTCTGAGTTGGAGAGCACCTTGTTGGCATTATTGTCATTGATGGAAAAGGAGCAGCAAAAGAGAAACAAAGGAAAAGGATCAATAGCAAGGCAAAGATCAACAGCAAGGCAAGGAGCAACACCAAGCATGCATGGTTGTGATCAAGGAAAAGAAATAGAGAAAGACATATGTTGTTATAGTTGCAAAGCAGCAAGTTATGTGTGGTATGCTTGATGACAGTACAACAAAGGAGCAGCTTGCACAAGGAGCAACACAAGAGCAACAAGCAAGGGAGCAGCACAAGACCAACAAAGGCATAGGGGCAGCACGAGACCAACAAAGGCATAAGAGCAACAACAAGGTATGTAGGAGCATTGAAGATATGTTGTAGCAACAAAGCAAAGGAGCAGCAACATGTGATATGGCATGGTGATATGTTGGCATGCTCGCATATGGTGATATGTTGGTATGTTGATGGCTTTGATAAATCATGATGATTAGATGTAAGTAAAAGCATAAAAGAGTTGTGATATGCTTGGATAATGTTGCAGAGATTGTTTGATGAAAAATTGTGGTGACACTAATTTGTTGTTGAGCTGAATTGTTGTGATGCTTGGATAATGTTGCAGAGATTGTTTAATGAAGAATTGTGGTGACACTAATTTGTTGTTGAGTTGAATTGTTGTGATGCAAAGGCAAGAATCCATGCCAACAAAGACAAGACTCCATGACAACAAAACAAGACGAGACTCAAGGAGGTTGAGACAATGACATGAAGATGTTGTGATGCAAGTCCAAGGCAAAGGCAAAGATGTTGTGAAGATTGTTATGATGCATTAATGATAAATATTGTTATTTGATGTTGGCTTATGTTGATGAATTTAATCATTTCATGTGGATGAAATATAATATTGGGTGGATTGTTTATTTTTGTGTTCTAATATTCAAGATATGAAGAGCTTGGAAACGAATGAGTGGAAGGCAAAGAGTCAAGCCTGTTCACTTCATATTCTTATGTGGAATACAAACATCCAGCAAACTTCCTTTATAAAAGATGTTTTTGGAAGAAAGTTGAGATTAAAGAGTGGGACAATGTGGGAGAGCTTATTGAGATATTATGCATTAGTTACCTAGCACATTTGAAACTTATGTGAAGCAAATTTGAAGGGAAGAACAGGCAGAAATGAAAATGGAGATATGCAAAATTTATGACCAGGTAAACTAGCAGATTGTTGTTTCTTGTTTGCATCAAGGGGTTGTAGTCTCCTTTCAAGTTGTGGCTTGATAAATATCTAGTTGGAGTTGGTTGAGGTAGGAGCCTCCTGTGGGTTGTAGCCTACAGAAAACATATGGGAGTTGGATCTTCCTTGCATGTTGCATCTTGCAGAAAATTGAAGTAGCAACCTCATGTAGGTTGGAGCCTACAGAAAATCAGATGTAATAAAGAGTAGGAGCTTGCCTTTACACAATAATAAAATCGTGGTTTTCTCCCTTTATGGGTTTCCACATATATCTGGTGTCAATATGTGTTGTTATTATGTTTTGGTGTGATGTTTTGGTTTGCTTATTACTCGTGCACATATTCAATCTATTGGTCATTATTTGTTAAGTTGTTCATGTAATGTTTCAATTAATGAGATTGATGAAAAGAATTTTAATGTCCATGAATATATTAAACTGATTGACAAGCCATGGTATTGTAACAAAGTCTATTTACAAAAATGGGGGGGAATATTGATGGTTAAAAATCTTGTTATATTGTAAGTATTAAATTTTTATTTTAAAAACGTTACAGAATTAAATTAAATTATAATATTGATTTTGAAATGAGTTATGATTTTTGGGCATGTGGTATTGATAAGCCATGGTATTGGCTCAAAAATCATCTTTAGAAATTAATAATATCCATGCTAAAATGGGGGTCAATGTTCCTAGTTAAAAATCTTGCTATAAGTATTAAATTTTTATGTGCTTATTCATTAAATTTAAATATGATTAATAATATTTGGGCAAGTGGTATTGATAAGCCATGGTATTAGACCTTGATATTGGAACAATGTCTATTTACAAGTTAATAATATCCATGGTTAACAATTTTTTTATATTGTAAGTTTACTCTAAGTATTAAATTTTATTTTAAAACATATAATAAAATTAAATTAAAATAATATATTTATAGAATCATTTGATTTTGAAATGAGTTATGGTTTTTGGGCATGTAGTATTGATAAGCAATGGTATTGGCCCATGGTATTGTAGAAAAACCTATTTAGAAGTTAATAATATCCATGGTAAAATGGGGGTGAATGTTCATGGTTAAGAATCTTGTTAGATCTCAAGTATTAAATTTCTATGTGCTTACTAATTAAATTTAATATGGTCACGAAATCATTATTTTAATTTAATGTAAAATGGATCTTAATTTATAACTACTATATGTGATATATATATTATGATTTTCTTCTATCTAATAAATTGTTCTTAATTTTATTAATAAAAACAAACTTACTATAAAAAATTTGAATTTAGAGAATGTTTATGTCTAGCACCTAACATCTAACATCCAAATCCTACATATCTACCCCATATTCAGTTGTAGGTTGCCTTTCGGTGCAATAAAGCCTTTCGGTGCAATAAAGTCACCTTATATACACGTGACTTTAATAAATCAAAGTACTTGGTACATATCTCATAAAAAATACTTTAGCTCCTTGACATTAAAAAAACACATAATGTCACTAGACAAAAGGGTTATTAATGTGTCTTCCTAGGCCAAAAGGATACATGCTTAGGAAACACTTCCTTGGCAACATTTTTCTCAACAATCCCTCTTACCCAGGAAGTTATTTCCCACCACCCCATCTTTATCTCTTAAGTGGATATGCTCACCCATGGTACCATCCTGTCACCCACTACTCTCGCCACATCACCATCCAACCGTTTTGGTGATCTACTCCCCCTCACTGACTCTTGTGCTTCCTTTAAGGTACCATAAAGCCTTCTCAACTTCCTCCTTCCTGAAGAAGTCTCCTACACAAGTGTGGGAGCCTCATCTCCATCCCCTAACACCTATGGCCCTGTCACCGTGATGAAGATGTTATCATGGCCTATAGTGATCCTACACTCTGAGAATCTGTCACCCTAGAAGCCTGTAATCCTCCTGACCTTTGTAAACATGTAGCATTGGACCCTGAAACCTGTAGTGTGCTCCCTTGCCTATGAGCCTGTTGCTCTACACTTTCACCCTCTTGTGACCTCACGGTCCTAGAAGGCTGAAACATGAACCTGTAAAGTCTCCCCTTACAGACACTAATCACTCTAGCAGAGGTTATACTAGATCGCATGGAACACATCAACACCTGTCCATCCTGGAACACCACAACGTATCCCTTGTTCTCAATACAAGAAATCGATATCGAGTTCATCCTCGCCCTCAGTACATAAAGGGCCTATGTCACATTCAGAGGTGGCAATGACTCCCTTTGAGAGGATACAGTCCCCACTCCATCCGCTTTGACCCTGGTCTCATCTCCAAGCACCACCTCCAAATCTAAACCCTCTATAAGACTCATAAAGTGATCCCTCACTCTAGTCATATGGCTAGATACTCCATTGTCAATAAGTCAAACACTCATGGATATAGGACTAGCGACTACGCTCACCACAACACAAACTCTGACTCAAATCTAAAGGCGAACTCCTCCACCTGAACTAATGTTGCCACATCCTTCCTCTTCTTCCCCTTCTTCTTGTGGCACATAGAAGCATAGCGACCCATCTCCCCACAAGCAAAACATCTCACTTTGTTCATGTCCTCCTCAGACTTCTCTTCTCCCTCCTACTGCTTGGCCCCACTTGTGGACCCCTGCTTCTTCTTCTTGCCCTTAGTTGCAAGGGCAACATTCTCCTCCTCACCTCCCCCATCACTCTAACTACTTGCCTTGGCACTCCTCCTGGTCTCCTCCTGGATGAAATCGTCCCACATCTTCCCCTAGTCTAATAAGTGCTCTCTGGCCACAATGTCATGAATGAATCCATCCCACTACTAGGTGAAACCGTCTAGTGTGATCCTAACCAACTGGTCCTTTGGGATAGCCTCTCCCACGACAACCAATTCATCCTTCACCTGTGAGATCCTGGTGAGGTAAGAAGTCACGCTATCAGTCTTGGTCATCTTGGTGTTTCTTAGCTTTTGCCTCAACAACATCTTCCTATTCTCATTAGAACTCTGTTGTAATGTGACCAAGGACTCCCACATCTGGTAAGCAAACCTCATCCTAGACACATGAGGAAATAGGTGGTCTCTGATGGCATCGACAATGATCCTCTTCGCTTTTACATTGTTCTTGTTGAACTCAATCAACTGAACAAGATCTGTAGGAGGTTGCACGGCATTCTCCACAATGTCCCAAACCTCCAACTCCTCAAACAAAAACATCATCCTCTCCTTCCAGGGGCCAAAGTTTTTAGCCCCTGCCAATCTATCTCCCACCCTTATACCAATAGCCATGACCATCCAAACAAACAAACAATCTCAGATCTCTCACAAATTTGACACTAAGCAGCCTTTCTCCCTCTCAACCAATGGTCCTTAAGTTTCTGAAGATGTTTTAGGTTGTCTTCTCATTGTTTTAGTGACTTGAGCATAGGGTAGCTTGTTGGTCTTCTTCTATCAACTGAAGTTCCTCATATCTGAAGGCTCCTTTCTCAGATCTAGAGTTTTCCAAGCTCTGATACCATGTAGAAAATTTATGCTCAAGATGTAGCCCACCCAGTTTCAAGTTCTTGCAAGGGTTTAACGCCCAAACCCCATCATAACATGAATTGATATATGTATGTTAGCATGCATTTAACTTGAAACATAAGAACTACTCTACTCTTTCCCTTTCTAGCTAATACAAGAAAAAATAAACCTCCATGGGACTAAAGGCTCCAGACGAGTTTATCTAGTGTTGCGCGTGCGACTAAACATTTTCACGAGAAATCCTTCGCATTCCTCGCGCAAATCAGATGAAAATTGACATGGAAATTCCTAGATACATCTAGATGAATTGGAAAAGGTCGGAAATGGTGGATTAAGTCCTCCAAAGGGTGTGAATGCATTTAGTGCACAAGTAGTGATGTTAGTGGCTTGATTTTGTCAAGTTTGTGCACTCTTGATCCTAGCCCAAATGAATTTTGCCCAGCAGTTTTTATATACATCATTTTTGGAGTTGAACATTGGTTGGTTGAGCATGAGAGTGTGTAGGAGAAGGTTGCACAGTGGAGGAATGCTTCAGATTTGATTGAGAGCTTAGATGCTTCAGTGTGTGAGGGTAATGACAGTGTTGTAGCAGAATTCTGAAGCAATGCATCAGTATTCAGATCAGATTTATGTTCGTTGTAGCAGAGATTTTGTTTGGAGGATTGGAGTCAAGATTATGCTATTGGATAGTCAGTTTTAATGCATTAATATGAGCCACTATTTTGCTTGTATTGAGAGCACATTCTTGGTGGTATTTTTGTTTTATGATTTAGAGTCTTGCTGCAGAGAGCATAATTGCAAAGGTGAATTAGTGTTGAGCAGAGCGTCCTGGATCCAATATGAAAATATATGAAACGAGGTCCACATAATGTTGAGGACCAGTGACTTCGTAAGATAGGAGCAATGATTTCAAAGCTTTATCGAAACGAACAGTTTCTCCATCCAATCAGAGTTGGGCAAGGATCAACTGATCATGGTGGCCTTCAGTGGCTGGTTGTCGTAGATCCATGTGAGAACAGAGTCTTCTGAGCTGATCAGTAGAATCGAGTCTTTTAGCCGATTGGTGTTGGCCTATTGTATATCAGAACGAGTCTCCAGGCAGATCGGAGTCAGCTAACTATGTAAAAGACAAATTGCTTGACATGATAGAAATTCAGAGCAGAGCAGTGACAGCAAGGGTGGTTTTTCTCCCAGAAAGGTTTCCACCAGAAATCTTGTGTCTTATGTGTGATGATGTGATTGTGTGAATTGTTTATTGTTTATGTTGTTGCTTATGGTTTTCAGTTATGCTTATGTGATGCACATGTTTAATGAGTTGCTGCTTATATGTATGTGTTTCAGTAGGTGAAGTTAATAAAAGGCAAAAATCGTATACAAGTCACACAACTGACTAAGGGGCAGTTCAAGATGTTGAGGGATAGACCTGGAGTGGTGGAGAACACTTTCTTCACAGATAGAGAGTGTTCGTTTTAGTTTTACCTGTTGTGCCGTATGTGTTCTCCTTGCTAAGGCACAAAGTGATGAGAAAATTCCACAGCAACAGATTTATCAATGGCAGATTTTACAGTAGCTTCAGTGGCAACGCACTCAGTATATTAATACAGCCTCGATGATTGTGCAGATATGAGGGAGGCCCAGTGGCAATAAGGGCACGGCAGCATTTAGGGAGAAAGCCTGTCTGTGAGACACATGCATGCACCACCTTTAGCTTTTGTTATATTTAATAGATGTTATCCAGATTTTGGAAAAACTATCCTTATTTAGAGATGCTGATCCAGTTAGGAAAGTGTTGTTTTTCCCCTAAAAAGTGCCCTTCAGTTCTTAGTTTAGCACCAACATAGATCCACCTTAACTTCAGATCTATTAAACACTGGGAGGTATCTAAAAAAATTGAGATGCAAATCTCTAGATGCTTAAAATATCCTGTGTTAAGATGAATCCACAGTGGTGTTCTTATCGATAGATAGATAGATTGATTGTAATCCTTGGTATATGCCTTCTAGCAAAAAGTGCTTTAGATTTCTCTTGTTCCAAAGGTTGATATGATTTGATTACCATAATGTGTGTGTGTGAGTGTGTGTGTGTATAAAGATTTGTATAAAATATTATATTCAGCCAACATATGGTGGGACGGCCAAATGGGGCAGACATTACAATCTCGTCAATACTGAGCTGTAGAATGCACCTTGCTTCTCTTGGTGCCACTAGTTAAATGTTGCTCTAAATTTAGGAGAAGTGCATGAGTTAAGAAGCTTCCTAATTTTAGCCTTGGCACTGATTTCAAGGCCTGAAGATCCATGCCTGCATGCTGGAAGTCTTCTCCAATTAGCAGGATGTCCTAGGCAACCTTCTCTAGCAGACTAGTAGATGAATCTAAAATTGTATCTCGTGCATGACTTAGACTAAAAGTAATCTTATAAATAGATTCTCCGCTCAAACTATAAAGACAGGGCAAGGTAGAGGTTTTCAATACACTTGAGCAGTTGAGCAAGTTGATCGATAGATATGGAGAGAGAGCAGGCAGCAAGGAAAGAGATGTTTCCAGCAGCACATAGTACCATACAACAGTTCTGTACAGTCGTATGAAAGTTCATACAGTTGTATGTCCATTTTCATACTGATCCGTATAGTTGTACAAACAGTACCATATGGACAGATGCATGCAGTCATATCGATATGCTGTACAGGCTGTCCTACAGGGCGTGCAGCAGTTTTCTATTGTTTCTGGTCTTTTCAATAGGCTGTACAAGCTCAGTTCAGGGTGTATATCTGTGCAGTGCTGGATTTTTTTGGGCAGTATGTGGAGGTTTCCTTGTAAGTTTTTTTTTTAAGGAATGAAAGACATTCATTTTTAGCTTCTGTAATTTATGCTATGGTCAGAAATTTAATTTCAGCACTAATTAAATTCAACAATCTACTTGTCTGATTGAGATGGTAAGGACATTAGTCACCTAGAGCTTGAAATTGTCACACTTACATAACAAAGATCTACTTCTATCAGACATGCCAAGGGAAGCCAAAATTGCATGGATTCTAGTTAGCGACAAAGACGTATTGCAGAAGGAAATTATTTGAAGAAAATATCCGAACAACATAGGAACATTCCTTTTAGAGCTCCTCCACTAGAAGGATCCCAAATATGCAAAACTGATCAATGGCCTTTTCACCAATCAAATTTGGTGTCTGTTGAGCTCCTAGAAATGGGCAAAAAATTGACCTATGAATTGATTCAGTTATGAGAAATGCACCTGTTTCTGAAAATCCTACTTTGGGGCCATTAAGATCTTGGCTCAGTAGAAAGAACATCCGAACAGTCTTTGACATCTCCATATGGAAGGAAGGCTCTGTGCCAATGTGGAAATGCCCTTCGTATCCCACCTGGATCATCTGTGGTGAGAACTGCTTCAGCAAATAAGATATGCTGATCCCATCAATAGAAATATTTCCTGTCATGGGGACCTATATCAGGCAGCTATTTTATGAAAGAAGCATATAGCATTTCATCATTTGGATCATAA
Source organism: Pinus taeda (assembly GCA_000404065.3). NCBI lineage: Eukaryota > Viridiplantae > Streptophyta > Pinopsida > Pinales > Pinaceae > Pinus > Pinus taeda. The sequence goes on from APFE031472647.1 coordinate 122,654, forward strand.
CCGAGTTACCAATGACAAAAACCTAACATCTGAGAACCTTTCAAACCATGGCATACATGGCCCGTGCTGGAGTGCACTACGTAAATCAGAGCCAGAATCATTTTCAAACCATGGCATACATGGCCCGTGCTGGAGTGTCCTACGTAAATCAGAGCCAGAATCCTCCATCCAATTTTTTCTTGAATACAAATTTTCAGTGTCTGTTTGAAGCCTAGTTATGGCAGATATAGGTATTCCTTTGTCCTGTATACCTCAATCCTGGGATCCGACTCTGGATGAATAGATATCTAGATTCTAGACTCCCTCCAGAAAATTCAAAAATCCCTTGGCAAAAACGATTGCGTCTGTAATTCCCAGATTTACTTGCTGGGAAGTGTTGCTGGCAGCTGAACCAAAATGATACCATATTTAAGGATAAAATGAAATCAGTGGAACAGAAAACAATCCATTGTAGCCATGATTACAGAATCTATAATATCAAACTGTCAAGGCACGAAGGCACGAGAGAATTTAAACCCTGTGAGGTTAGAGAAAGGACCTGGTCAGACACCTGAAGTATAATAGAATGGACCTTGGAGCAGAGTAACACTGTTCAGATTCCCAGAGGATTGCTAAAATAGGAGCCTCCTAATAGCAACATAGCGGGGGGGGGGGGGGTGTGAAAGTTCAAAAGAAGAATGTTCTAATGTTTGATAGATTATCTAAAGGAAATCCCAGCCCTTCTAATTTGGGGGGAGCGTGCGGTGCTCTATGATCCAGGAATGTAGGTGACTGCAAATTTTCCCGGAATATAGACTACAACACAAATAATATAGCAGTAGTCAGAAAATTTTCCCTGAATATAGACTACAACACAAATAATATAGCCGAGTCAATGGAAGTTCTCTGTTGGGATCCCCCCAGGGTGCAATAGGGGGCCGAAGGAACCATTAGAGTAATAATAGTGGAGGCTATTCAATGTAAGTTGGAATATGTCCAATATGTTTGTTACTAAGTTGCACGATACAGGGAAACGAGTACAAGTTTCTGAAACGGGAACAGGTACGAAACATGCCGCCCCCCCCCCCCCCTTCAAAATTTTGGAAACTATAATATATATTTTAGGACATTTAAGAAATATGTGCAATCATAAAGCATACATGATACATTCTAATTTATTACATTACGATTAATTGTCAATGCATAAACTATAAGTCTCTAAATTTACATCACATTTACTCATGAATGATCACATAATGAAATAGCAATATCCAAAATCAGCCACGAGAAATTTCTAATTTCTTGTCTCGTGCTTGATTGGGAGTCTCCTCCTACATAGTCGAATGACCTTAGTGCTCTTGATTAAATACAAGTTCCATACACTAGTACCCTAGGTGCTCTTGATTATTGGGAGTCTCCCCCGCATAGAGGGCTTGGTTCTCTTGATTAAATACAAGTTCCATACCCTAGTACATGACAAAATCAAATGGAAACATTGCAATCCCCCAATCCTGAAATCCTGAAAAATAGTTAACTCTGCTGGATTTTGAGTGAGATCTAAAATTCCACTTTCTCCATATGAAATCCAATAATGGCGAAACCACTCTCAAACATCCTGAGTCATTTCATGGTAATGTTAAAAATTTAAGTAAAAGGATGACATTTTCATCGTTTTATTTTAAGAATTTAACATTACCATGAATTGCCCGAAGATATTTTAGTCACCCAATAAAAAAATTAGAAGCGAAAAAAAATAAAAAATAAAAACAAAAATAAAAGAAAACGTCAAGTGTTAACTGGAAACTCATTTTCGGCTGTACTGGCCATGTTTCCCCAGCGTGAAACAGGCCAGTACGGCCGGAAACAAGTTTCTAGGCTGTATGGTACGAGTTTCCTTGTTTCTGGCCAGAAACAGACCCCTGGGCAACGTTTCCTGCAACTTAGGTTTGTTATTATTAAACAGGACCTGCTATGGCAGTTGATATTGAATAAATGTAGCCTCCAGGGATGTATATCAGTAGCAATAGAGTGCATTGTTAAGGCACTCCTTGCAACGTCGCTGGTTCAAACCTCACCTAACCTGTATGCCATGCTTGGCGGGTGTGCAGTGCATCTAAAGGTTATAGTGTTAGAGATTAGAACTTAGAACCAACCCCATGTCCTGCAAGTACAAGCCCGGCTTAATTGCCAATTCCTCTAAACACCTATATATGTGCGTGTGTGCGTTCGTGCGTAATAATATGGTCTCTTAAAAAAGGCTCACTAGGTAGTAAGAAGGTTGTGGTGATTAGGTTTTCTTGTTAGCTATAAATAAAGATAGAGTCCTTATCAATTATGTGTGGAGTTTATTGTATTTGGAGCTCAGCTCATGGAGAGCTCACCCAACCTTAAAAGGCAAGCGTACAGGATTGGATTCCTTCCAGAAATATATCATCGTAAGGAGTTGCCTAACTTTAAGGGTAGTTTTATACTAAGTTGCAGGAAACGCAGGTACAGAGGGCGTTTTTGCCAGGAAACGAGACGGAAACGCGTTTCGGCGTACCGTACGGCCGGAAACGCGTTTCCAGGCCGTACGGGCCCCGTTTCCCCAAAAAAATGACTTGTTTTTTAAATTTTTTTTTTCTAATTAGTTTTTAAATTTTTTTAGGGTTTCTAAGCTGTTCTAGAAACCATTTCTAAAGTTATAAAAGAGCAGTGTCTCTCATTCTCTCATCACACTATCCAGCAAGGAGTTTCTCTTGGAGATTGGCAGTGGTTTCAGTAGCTGGTGTTTTCAGCAGTGAGCAAAGTAGATTTCAGCAGCGGGAGAAAGAGATTTCAGCAGCAAGATGTCTCTATAGTTCTTGCAGCCTTATAGTCTTTATTGTACTTGCAGCCTCATATACTAATATAAATAAAGGCTGATTTTGGATTTTCCAGTTCCTATATTTTTATTTTCATTATGTGATGACTCATGAGTAAATGTGATGTAAATTTAATCTTAATGTTAAAATGTTTAAGTAAATGTATCATTAATGCTTTATGATCGCACATATATATATTAATAATTTTTTAATGTTTTTAATATATATATATATATATATATATATATTCGTGTTTCCCCGTTTCCAATATTTGGGGAGGTCGCGTTTCGTTTCACTTCCCCGTTTCGTTTCGCTTCCGTGTTTCCCCGTTTCGTGCAACTTAGGTTTTATATAATCAAGCAAAGAGGATATCTATCTTATTCTTAGATATCTTGTATGTGATAGCATTTAGACATGTGATCTAACAAAGATCACAGATGGAGATGTCATATGCATAGGGGATTCAATGATAATATAGTTGGCACTCTAGGATGATCATGTTGCTAAAAGTTTAGAAGTTAATAGAGTAGTTCAAAGATGAGATGGTCTCCTAGAGTCTTTGTCATCCTCGACAATCCATCACGTCCTAAGGAAGTTTGATTCTGTAGCTGACAAATGGCTGACGATGCAGCCTCCATCCCAGATAGAGTTCTCAAACTCCTGAAACCGAATGACCCGGATTGCTCAGAATTCACTTGAGTTTCATAGTTTCAGTTTTAAAAAATATGAAAAACACCGTTCTCGGTCTCACAGGCAATAAAAAAATGCAAGCCTCAGTTCTGTGAATCAATGTTTATAACATCTCTGGTTGAAATTATGGCTGATGATTATGAAGAATCTGAGCTCTGTGCAAATATGGCTGAGATTATCAAGAAGCTAACGCATTTCAACAGTTCACTTTTACGTATGCCAGTCTATATATTTCAGTTCATATATGTGTTCTATATCTATCTTCCGTTTTTTCCACGTGTCTGATATATCTAAAATGAACTTGACATAGAAGGAAGCTCTGTGAATCTAAAGGAGGTCAATTTTTCTCTCAGAGACTGAGGGAATAACAAAATCAGTGCAGATGACTGAGCCACTGCCACTGGCATGCTTATGCAAAAGACTGGTTTTCTAAAGCAATATAAAAATTCCTCTTTTTGTTAAAAAAAGAAAAAGAGTTTCTTCAAGGGAATTCGTAGCATTCTTATTTCATCAAAATGCCTGCAGGCAAATGCTTCAGTACAATCAATGGTAGCTTTCCGGATCAGTAAAAGTGGTCTGCTGTTATTGACTCATCAGAGTTCATGTCTTAATAATGACACATTCATGCCTGTGCTTGCTGTGTGCCTGTGCTTGTGATCAATTGGGGCTCGTGCAAGTCCTGGGCTGGCAGGATAGATACCCCCCTAACAGCAGCTTAGCGAAAAACTCCTCATTTGAATGTTGTCAGCTGGCCATAGTATTGTAAAATTCTCCCAAATTGGGCAAGGGTGAACTGAGGACATCATGATAACCATAAACTAGTAAACGCATCCGAAAAGAATGCTTCAACATAGGTAAAAAAATATGAGTTGTGACACTCCAAATGGGTAATTAGACAGATTTCGCTAAACCAGCATTTTGACGTGATTAATTCCTGAAATAAATAGATTTGGAGGAATGATGAGCAATAAAATTTGTATTCAATACTTGCCATCAAGTTTATATTTTTCACATTTCAGGGTCTCTATATTTGGGCATAGGACATACCTGCATCATGATTGCTGAATGGGTAAAGCTCTCTTCAAATTCGAATTACGGCGATTCCTGAGATCGTCACCTTCCACCAGTATTCTACAGCTTCAGCTGGCTGTCTAATCCACAAAAATCAGCTACAATTCAAAGGTTTGCACCGGCGAATTTACTTATACAAAATGTTATAAAATTACCGTTTTTTTCCGAACCCTGATTCTGGCCGAAATTCAAAATTCAAGAGGGCAGACGAAAACTATCAAAAATATTTACGAAAGACAGGAACAAACATATTAATCCCACAGAAACATTGGGAAAAATAAAACACAACCTCGAAAGACCTGAAAAACGCGAAAACAATGCTAAGGATTGCCCCAGAGGTCTTCGGAATGATCGTCTAACGGAAAACCAAAACAAAGATCGATGACAATAATACAAAAAATAAATACCTCCCACCTGCCTCAGATCTGAAAGGATTTCAAGCTTTTAACCGAGAATCGAATCCGATAAACAGCCCCAATTTATCGCGTATTGGTTTTATCATCCGGAAGGGGAAGGAAAACAACCATACTTTTCCTTTGGGTACTATGAAATTTACGTTTACTCAGCTACGAAATTTACTTTTACTCAACTTTGTTCCTTTATCGAGTTCTTAGTGACATGTCAACTCTCATAAGGTTACTTTACCCCTTCAACTTATTAATATTGACTTGGTGCTAAAAATTTGTTTGCTATTTAATTATGTTATTTAATAGAAGAGTTTGATTTTAGATGGGGTGGCTTTTTCTAATGGTTAGGAGGTGTTACACTTCTCCTATTTTATTTTATTTTCAACTTTGGGTGGATTATGATAAGTTAAAAAGTTAGATGTCTTTTATAAGTGGGACTCTTTCATTAATGTGATATAAGTTTTTTTGCTCGTATTATGTTATAAGTTTTTTTAGCTGAGTGCTACTTTGTGGGTTATTGGTTGGCTTCTCTGTATTCAATTTCTTTCTACTTTTTACCTGAGGAATTTTGCTATTTTAAAATTGTTAAAGTTTTTTTTTTCAAAAGAAAAAAGTATTGGTTTTTTTATATTAGTAAAAAGACTAGTATATGTATTTAATGAAAATGGATAGTTCAAAGAGATAATAAAATAGGTCATATGGACAAAAGATGTGTCATGGCATTCAAAAATCAACATGTGATGTATAGTCCGATGTACCATATCCAAAAACATATGTTCAAAAAAGTAAAAATAGCAAATCAGAGCAATATTGACATAACAACAAGGAGCATCAGAAGGATGAGATATAGAAGTTTAAAAAGTAGATCAGGATCCATTGTTATGGCAAGCGGATCTCACCAACCTCTTTGATATGCTGATCCACAGAAAGAGTATAATGCGTGATTTTGAACTGATCTATTAATCCAGCTTTTGATAGCCTATCTGCATCCTTGTTGTCATCTCTATATACATGTGAGATGGAGTAGGATAAGAGGGAGGCCAGTGAATGTTTAACCTTGTTGATCCAACCAGCTAATAGAGGTGGGTTGAATGCAGAGTGGCCTTGTATACCATCTATGATAACTTTGGGGTCTCCATAAATGTTGGTGATATTTAGGTGTTTCTCCGCAACAAACCAGAGCAACCCCCAAAGTGTCATGATTTCAACTTTGGTGTTGGTCCCAAGACCACCATTCTAATGAAGGTTGTATTGTGTGTTGTTATCTGGTTTGGGAACCACACCATAACCACACAATCCCAATTGTGATGCACCACCAAACCATCGTGCAGGTAAATTAATCAAAGGGGAGGATCTCATCTGCTCTTTGATCTTTTTTGTACTTGTGTCCAGAGAAATATCGCTCGCTCATGATATAGCTTTGAAACTGATGCAATTGTAATTGATGGGCTTCCCTTCAAAGATATAATGGTTCCTTACATTCCAAATCTTCCAAACGATATATATGGGCATCACTTTTCCTTGAGTGTTGTTGTTAGACGATTGGAACATCATATGTTCAAGATTTGTATTCAAAACCACAGAAATGTTCATGAAGTGTGCAATGTTTCCCCAAACCCGAGCAGTTGAGGGACAGGAAAAAAAGATGTGTTCTATTGATTCAATGGAATCTATACAGAAGGAGCATATATCAGGATCATGATATCCTCTTTTGAGTAAATTGTCCCAAGTTAGTACTTTATTTCTCCAAACAAGTCAAGCAAACAAATGTATTTTAATGGGGATTTTTAATTTCCATACCTTGTAGAACCAAGAAGTCTATCGAATATTATATCTCTGAGTAATATAGAATCTGTAGGCTTTAGTGACAATTAGCATTTGATTAAGCAGTTTCCCACCCGAAGTAATGTGGTCTCCATGATCATTGTAAAAAAGACCAGACTGGATGAGTGTGGTGGTATAATCACGCCATTTGATTGCATGTTATCTAGATAGTCCCATCTTTGATGCTTCTTTCCATATAGGACATCAGTTATGATAGCCTCTTATAGATTGGACGAAAAAAAATTATCCATTTCTATTAATGATGTCTACTAAGTGTCCCTGTAAGTTCTGCTCTTGATTCATTCCTTTAATGTTATCTGAGCCAATCAAACTTTTCCAACCATCCCCAAAACCCAATTCCATCCTAATGCACCATCAGGGGAGAATCTTCAAGTGGCTCCTCCAGATGATGGATCCATTTTTCCTATAAGAAATGTTGTTTCTGAATAATCATTCTATGTTTGTATGTCTCATGTATTTTGATTGTACTATGTTATGCCAAACGTCACTTCCATTAACTTCTCTCCAAAAGGATTTAATGAACAATGCTTATCCAAAGGAGTAATTGTCCAGGAGTCCCCACCCTCCAAAATCCTTTGGAATAGTTAAATCTGACCATTTATAGAGATGTATCCTTGTCGGAGCCCCTACTCTGTTCCAGAGGAAGTTGGTCACTATAGATGCAATCTTTTTTACAATGGGACCAGGAATCATAAAGTGATGAGCCCAGAAAACATAAATCTATTGTAGTGCCGCCTGTACCAGAATGTATCTACCTCCCAGTGAGAGGTATTTGTGAGTCCAGATGGAGAGATTTTGTTTATATTTATCAACCAACCAAAGCCAGTCCATTTTCTTATATCTACATGGTTTATTTTATATTCCATGTAGGATATGCCATCTTTCAGTGGAGTTGATGATACTCTAAATATGCATGCAATATAGCCTATATTTGAGCTATCGCCAGTTGAAAAATATAGAGTAGATTTATTGTTGTTTGTTAGGAGTCCTGAAGCTGCATCATGTCTAGAAAAAATGTAATCTAAAGCAATCCATTGTGCTCTAGAAATAATACCAAAAGCTAAAGTATCATCCACGAAGAACAAGTGTGTAATATTGACATAGCTAGTAATATGCAGTCTATGAAAAATGCCACAGGATTGAGCCTCTTTGATTTTAAGATTGATTCCATCCATGACAAGCAAATATATAAGAGGGGAAAGAGAGCATCCCTGTCTGAGACCACAACCTGCCTTAAATAAGTTTGTGGGAAGGTCGTTGATGAGCATAGCAAAATAGGCCAAGGTGATGCAAGCCATGATCCACTCCATGTTGTTTGCTCGAAGGCCAATCTTGTATAGGATAAGCCTAATAAAAGACCAATCAACAAAATCAAATGCCCTATGAAGATCAATTTTCATTACCGCGATCTCCTTCTTACATGTATGAATAGTCTGAATGGACTCTTGGGCCACAATTATCGCATCATGAATTTGTTGATTACTAAGAAAACCGAATTGTTCTCTAGAGTTGTGTGTGGATAGAACCTTTTTGATGCGCCTAGCAATAACCTTAGAAAAGAGATTTTATACAATATTGCACAGGGAAATAGGCCTGAATTCCCAGAAGTTCTTCGGGCGGGATGTCTTTAGAATGAGAGCTAAAAATGTCAAGTCGATGGCCCCTGAAATCCTTCCATTGGTTCTGGCTTCTTCCACAATCATCTTTAGACTTTCTCCCATTAGCTCAAAGAAGTGAATAAAGAATTACGCAGTCCATCCATCTAGGCCTCAGCTTTTATCTTTTGCAAAGGACCCCAGAGTCTATTTAACTTTATCTAAAGTAACAGGGCAATATAGTTCATCATTGGCAACATTATCAAGCATATTTGGATATTGGTTAAGTGCCCAGAGCTGATCTTCAAAATCCACATCCTCCCTGGCTTTATAAAAGTGCTCAAAAAAATTTACTACTTCAATTGGAATATCAGAGGTTGTGTTCTTAATGTGCCCCTTTGATATCTCAATCTGCTAGATTGTATTGGAGTGTTTGCGATGAGTAGCATACATGTGAAAGAAGTTGGTGTTTCTATCACCTTTATGCAACCAAGTTGCTCTGCCCTTGAGTCTCCAGCCAATGTCCTAAATTTTCAAGATCTCATTCTTTCTTTCTTCCAGCAATTTTAGTTGGTTTAGATCCTACTGAGATGGCATTTTATCCTCCAGGGACTTGTCGAAATCAAAAATATTTCAAGTAATATCCCTGAGTTCCACAATCATTTGTTGTTTCGTATTCCTTTCCCAAGTTTTGGTTCTAGATTTAATTCTATCGAGCTTAGTGACTAGGGTTCGTCGAAGCTTCTTTGAAATTAGAAATTGCAAACCAAAAGGTATGAACCAGATCTTTATATCCTGGATCAAGCAGCCATGCTTTGTTGAATTTGAATGGGATCCCTCTATGGACATTCTCCATTCTCCAGCTTAGGATAATAGGAGTATGGTATGAGATGTATGTCATGTAAATGGAAGAAATAAGGTAACCAAGTATTTCAATCAGATCTTCATGAACCAAAAATCTATCCAATCGTTTCCCAATATGTTCCTCACCAGCTCGTATGTTGTTCCATGTTGGTGCGAGAGGGCAGGGGCAAATATCCACCAAGTGGCAATCAGCAAAGAGATTATATAGCCTATGAGCTAGAGGGTCTTCTCTACAATGCAACCCCCATGATTATTGTGCCATGAGAGTGGCATTTAGATCTCCAGCCAAAATGAGTCCATTAATCTTCAAAATATTGTTGAGGTTGATTCTTTCCCAGAATGTCAAACGTTCCCAACATGATGCATACATGTTAAGAATATGGATGCGATTAGAGATACCCCTTATATGCCCTGAGAGTAATATTGCTGCAAAAAAACTGAAAGCATGGAAATGTGCATGACCAGGATCCCACAGAGCAAAGAGGCCACTAGAAGTACCATTTGATCCAACATGAAAAATGTGCCACAATGGGCATATTTGTCTGAAATATGCAATGGCCTGAGGAGAATCTACAAGAGATTCCTGAATGAGAACAACAGAAGGACAAGTATCCAGAATTATGTGTTTCATACCCAACTGTTTGGAGTGATTCCCCAAACCCCTAATGTTCATGGAAAGGATGTTCATTATGGAGTCACAAAGGTGAGCAACGGTGCTTCATTGAATGATGATTGTATATCTCTAATAATTAAAACTATTAGAGTTATACATTCATCATTCGCTGGGGCTTTAGCCTAAGAATTTATAATGGCAGTGAAGTCGGATTGAGAATCCTAATGACTTACGGATTTTTCATTTTTTTTGTTGAGAGCAAGATTGACTTCTAATTCACTTTATTGATTTTTTAAAATAAATTTTAATTTATTTTTTATTTTTTATTTTTTTTGAATGTAGAGGTAGTGCCATTCTTTTCCATTTATACCAAACAGGGAAACCATATACATTGTCCTGGTGGCCTCACCCTGCCCCGGAGGGAAACTAGATCTGTTGGCCACCTTAATTTGTTATAAGTGTTCCAAAAACAAAACTTGACAAGTCTTTCCATATTGGCTATATGCACTATACAACTGAAACTACTTATTAAACTACTAGTTCGCATGGAACTGTAAAAGGAGAAATTCAAAACAGCTTCAGCAAATCCTCCAGAAGCTCATTCTTTCCTGGTTCCTGAGTGCTGGTCCATATCTATGGGGATATTCGTCTGATCTACCTGGCTGGGGCCGCTTCCAACCATCCTGGACAGTATTTGAGACATCTCCTCTAACTTGTTATTCTGATTTATCATGATGACTTGGAAATTCTTCATTTCCTTCTACAGATTTGGCACCCCATTGGCGAGTTCTGCCATTTCCTTTGCCACCTGTTCAAGAACTTTTGCCAGCAGGAGTTTTAGGACCCAGTAAATATGCAGAGACTGTCTATACAGGGTCATCCTCCCCTTGTGTTGCCTGGATCGGTAACCATTTCTGTCCATTCTTCTGTTTTCGAGCCTGACTGCTCCTCTAGAATGTTGGATTCCATATTTTGGATGGTGCGTCGAATATCTTCATTCATGCCTTCCTGGTAAGCACGGGCCGCTTCTTGAACCGCTGTCAGGGTCGATCTTCTTCCTCTACGTTGACTATCTGTTGCTTCTGCTGACCTGCCACCCTGGTTCCCCTGCCTTGGGCAGCCTCGGCCTCCTTGTCCTCTTCCCCGGCCCGGACACACCATCTCTTGTCCTGCCCTCACTTGTAGACATTCATCAATCACAGGTGTTAGTTTTTGGAGATTCTCATCGTCAACCTCGCTTGTCGAATGCCTTTAGTTATTCCTCTATTTTTGTTGCAATCCCCTTTGTTTCTTTGGGTTTGGCGTTGCTCTCCCTTCTCCGGATACAAAAGATCTATTATTCCCTCTGTCATGCGGACCAGATGATGGGCTATTGGCATAATTTTCGGGTCTCCCTCACCAGGCTTCACCTCCTCTTCTGCCTCGGGGTACTTATCTCGGTTTTCGTCATAATTTCTCCTACTATATTCGCTACTACAGTTTCCCTTTTTATAAGGATTCCCCACCTGGTGCAATTCCATATACCCTTCTCCGTGAATTACAGAGGGGCGATCATATTTTTCATCATCTCAGGCTTCACATTGACTAAACACATCCATTTTGTCTGTTGAGCTATATAATAAGGAGATAGAGTTCACAGAATTCACATACCCGAAGATGCAGACCTCCCTGTTGTTGTCTTCTGGCTGAGGGTCTTGCAGTTCCTCCTTCGCCCCATTCAAAATGAGCTTACCTCTACCTGCCGCTATCTTCATATAATGGCTCTTCATTACCTTATTCTCTCTGCCACTACCGCCGCCACTCCTGCTACTCATCTGCGATCCACCACCTCCACTCCAGTTTCTTGAGGCTTGAGCTGTCCGCTTACTCATTGTTTTTGTTGGGGGGGCTACCTCTTCCCTGAAGCCACATCCGGCCACCCTCCCTTTGTAATGATTACTCCTGTCGTTCTTACCTACCCTGCTCCTCATCCCGATCGGGAGAATTAAAAATTAAATTTGAATCTTTATCTACATGTGAATTTTAACACTGAGTTTAAATCCAAGTAATTGTTTATTTTAATCTTAAGTTGAATGTAATAGCTTGCAACTCAAATGAATATATGAAAATGTTTTAAGATTTAAAATAGGAAATGAAAATAAATTTTATTAAGGTTAGGGGTGAATTTGCACACAAATAATCATAGTCATATCATTTACTTTACTATTTAGTAATTTCTTTATATGAAAAGGCTTATCAAAATTTAGTAAATTAATATAAAATTTCATTTATATAGTTATCAATTTAGATTCATCTTAACTTTGGATCTACCAAGTGTCGAGAGAGATCGAATTTCTCAAGGTGCAATCCTTTTTTTTTAGTGTAAAATTTGAGGAAAGGTTTGCACCTCTAGAAATTTATCTTTTTCGGCACTTGATAGATTCAGAATAAAAATAAATCTAAATTGGTTTAATTATGAATTATAATTATTATTTAATTTTTTAAATTTATGTAATTCCCTAATCAAAATGTTTTAATTAATGATAATAATAATTACTTATTTTATTATATTTTTCTTTTTATGTAATTTAAATAGTGAAAATCTCTAAATAATATAATATAACATAACAAAACATTATAAACATCTCTTTCTTATTAAAATAAAAAAAATACAGTTATAACATAAATTTGTTAACCTAACATCATCATATCACTTCTTAATTTATACATCTAAAAAATATTTAGCAAAAAACTATAATAGTATTTAATTCAGAGATCATATACATCTTAAAAAAAACTTTTACACTTGTCAAAAGGAATAGGATTGTGTTAAGTGATTGTTTGGAAATAGAAGAATTATATGAAAAACATCTAATAAAAAAAATTAGAGAAGATTAACACTACTCCACAGGAAACGGGTCGAAGATTAACACTACTCCACAGGAAAAGGGTCTTGTTAAATGATTGTTTGGAAATAGAAGCAAAGGTAATAAAATTCTTTAAAGAAGTTTTATACTTGTGGAAAGGAATAGGACTATGTTAAAGAATTATTTGGAAATAGAAAAATCTTTGATATTATTGTTAAAGGTTTTATGAGTTTTTTTGTTTTGCTTTTAATGATAATTGAATTAATAATTTTAGGGGATTGTTTTTTGGTAAGATCTTGGATCGAATCACAATGGTTGCTATTTTTTTCTTGCCTCTTCAAGTTTAATATTAAGATATTCAAATTTTCCTCTCTTTCAAGTTTAATATCAAGATATTCAAATTTTCTTGCTCTTTCAAGTTTATAGGATTACTCATCAGATTTTTTTGTTCAAATTTTTGCCACACATTGGCTTACATGTCTTCGGAGAATATAACCCGAATTGAGGGGGGATTAAACTCACTAGCTACCACTCAAGCTATTGTCCTTTATGAGATTTTCAATATATAATAAGCTTTAATTTTAAAAGTTCTTTACTATAAAACATGAAGAAAAAAAGTCATTAATTCATTTAAGGGGATAATGGTTTCCTAGCAAAGTCTACTCTATTTTTCTTTTGAATGGAATTTTGCACTGAGAACCTTTAAAAAGAATGGTTTTTCAATTTTTTTAAAGAGTCACAATTTTTATATACAGATTTATTGTTTGGGGATAAATATGTAAAAATTATTACTCAAATTTAATAATGCTTTTCCATCATATGAATGGATCAATCCAGAACTTACAGTAAACTATTAACCTAAGAGACATTTGTGGAAGCTCAAAGGAAATTATTAGATATTAAAATATAAATTGCAGTAACTTTCTTAGCATACTATGAGCAACATAATTTATCTTTATCAGTGATCTAGCCAGTAACTACGAGTATTATTGAGATATACCAAATTTTTTGAAATATATAGAGGTAAATCCCAAACTCTATTAAAATATATGGAGGTAAATATGAAACTTATGGAAAAGATATGGACATCAATATGAGTTAAGGACGTGGTCAATTTATTTTTCAAGCATAACATTTTTAATGCTACCTCTCACGGGAAACTAGCTAAGAGCTTAGAAGTTTTAAAATAATCGACAAATAAAATATTATTGAGAACGAATGAGGCATGCATATGGAAATGCCAAAACTAATCAATTATTTATCTTTGATGTTGAGCACTTCAATAATGACGACTTGTAGTTGCATGGCAATGACAGTACACATTTCTCTTTTAATATATGGAAAATTTTAACCATGCAAATATACGATTTTCATTTTAATCATGGAAATTTTTCCAGTTGCTCATTACGTAATAGTTGAGATTATACCTTGACTGATAGATTATGTCCTATATGCCGTGTGTTCAACAACATTTGTAACCATCGGTCGATTGGAGTTGAAATTGTGTCATAGCATCAAATCATCTAAAACCACTATAGCAAAATATTTAACATACTAGGAAAATTTTGGGGTATTTAAAAAAAACAACAACAAATTCACCTTGAAAGGTTTAAAATTAAATAGAAAATTTGGTTAAAAAAGGAAACTAGATTATAGATCAAGAGTAGGAACACGCAAGGACGCCCACACATGAAAAATTTATATAAGAGAATACAAGTGTGCTCTCTCGTTGTTAGCAATGGAATAAAACTGACATTCTTGATATATTTCAAATATACATCATATAAATTATAGAAATGTAAATTTGTGTATGCCTTAGTTTCATAAACCTTACATACACGATAGAGCTAGATGGATCACGAATAACAACATCTTATTCAACAATCGATATTAACATATTGAAGCTCCTTCGCAACCTTCAGAAATGATCAAGCAAGTGAATATTCTTTCACATCGTTGATCGCAAATAATGTCCATGACCAGAGCCATCATCCCTGGCATAATGGAAACTTCTTGTTAGCCAAACTAGTCTTGCTTCTTTTGTTGCCTTTGCTGGCAGTTGAGAGGCTCGTTGAAGAACTTTAACAATTGGAAGGATGAATCCCTTACCTATGAAGTACTTGCAATATGTTCATGGGTTATGGGTTATAATAAAGATCAAGTTGAACAGTTGCACAAATCAAAATTCAGTTGACAGTCAAAGCAGTGAGATCTAATGGGGGAAGAAATTCGAATTGTCTAATATCAAATCTGACGATGTAGAAAAATGCAAAATAACATCTAAAAAATTTTTAAAACACCTTACAAAATAATTATAAAAATTAATCTTATTTTAAATCCTATACATAGTCTTTTTATATTTATAGTTTAAAATTACTCTTATAAATTTTGCCATCTTATATATTTATTCTCTAATCTTTTATGAGTAAACTAATTTTTAACCCTTATAAATTTTGCCATCTTATATATTTATTCTCTAATCTTTTATGAGTAAACTAATTTTTAACCCTTAAAAAACCTAGTTCGATAATGGATCTATTCCTAAAGAAATCTCATACATTTATCGTTATATAATAAAACATTGGATATATTATTATCTTATAATTTTTTTGAAAATTTTGGTTTTTCATTCGAGCATTGAAAATAATATCCTAAAAATAATTAATACGCCTAAAATATTCTACCAAACATTATATCTTTATAATAGTAGCGAGGAAAAAGCTTTTACAATAAATAAAAAACAATAACCTAGTCTTTTTAAAACGCCAAATTAAATATTTTAACATCAAATATAATTTTTCAAAAATAAATGCTGTATAATTATATTAATTAATAAATTATAATAATATGTTGGTGAAATTTTATCACTTAAATAATTCAAAAAAGAGAATGTATTAAGAATTCTTGGGTAAATATGTCATTTAAAGTTAAAGTTACTTACCTTACTTTGGATTTCATCCATCATAGCATGACGTGGAGTTAACTTTGATGTTTGCTTTCTAATTAAGGACTAAAGAGCCCATTAAATCAAAAGTTGGTTTATTTTTTATTAAGGGGTTGGTGGCAGGGTGTCGGTGAGGGCAATATGAATATCTTTGAAAAACTTGTAATATTCCTTAATCATTGCGTTTATAATTTATATAGAGTGCAGATTCAATGCATTTACAATTTCTTTAAAGTGCATCCGCATGTTTCAAAAATAAGACAATTCTAAGGGTAAAAGATTATCATTTATTTAAGGATTTATAATTTCTTTAAGGTAAAATATTATTATTTATTAGTTTTTGTTTTTAGGGATTATAGTATTTGTTTTGCTGTCAAATTGGGTTGACTATGTATTATTTTATTGTGTGTTTGTAATTTTAACTAAAGTTTTGGGAAAATGTTTGATATTTCTATTTTTGCATAAATTCAAAAATAATTATTGAATTTTTAATAAACGTTATTCTTAATTTTCGATTGGCTGAGGAAGCTTTGATTGGAGATAATTACCCTAGTGGAGAGCATTTTATTTTCGTTTTCTTACAATGCTTGAGAATTCATTTTAAAATTAAAATAAAAGTAATTTTGTGAACGGCTATTGCGTTGGTGAACGCTCTAACATTGTCAATGTTTACCAATTGATTTTTTTGTTTGATTCTTTCTTTGTTTTTTTTTTCATAGGAAAAATTTGGGCCTATGTTTTTTTTTTTTTTTGAATTGTCAAGGTCATGTTAGCATTCTACTCAATGATGCGAGAATTGATGTGGTTGTTTTGTTAGTGCTATGTTCAATGATGCGAGAATTGATGCAGTTGCAACTTCTTTGCATAGGCTCAAGGGGGTGGTTGAACAATTGACAAAATAATATTATTGTGCGGGAAAGTTGGGGTTCTCTACATAGTGAGTGTTGTGATACTGATGAACGATGCGGTAGTTAGTACAATTTCGTTGTGTGGAAGAGTATATGTGGGAGAACTGAAGTATTTTGCTTAGATCGTGGTGCTAAATGAACTATGTAACGAATGTGCGGAAGGCTTTGTGTTTTAAATTATTATTTATGAACGTTTTTTCCAAGTACATAAATAGTTGTACGAAGGTGGTTGTGCGAAGTTAATCGTTGGCGTGGTTGCAAGGCACTATTATGTTAATGCTCTATTCAATGATGTGATAATTCATGTGGTTGCAGGTTGTTTACATAAGCCTAGAGGGGTTGGGGGGTAAGGTTGTAGGTTGTTTGCTTGTGCGTAGTACAAAGTATGTGCAAAAGAGCTGAGGTCCTTTTCATGGTGAGTACTAAGGTCACTGTGTGGAATGTTTATTGTGCGAAGGACGAAGTATGTGCGAGAGATTCGAGGTCTTTTACATAGACGAGAGTGCTAAAAATTTGTAATTTCAATTCTTATAAAGAAAAAGTGTTGTGCGGTAAAATGATTATGTTGAAGGCTTTGTTTTTTTTTTTAATTATTATTTAGCAGCGTTTCTCAAATGTACTAAAGTAGTTGTAAGAAGGTGGTTGTGTGAAGCTAGTTGTTTGGAGCTATCATATGCGGAGTTTCAAATGCCAATTAAGGGCGTTATTGAGTGCGGAAGTAGTTGTATGAAGGTGGTTGTGTGATGCTAGTTATTCAGAGGTGTCATGTGCGGAGTTTTGAATGTCAATTAAGGGCGTTATTAAGTGTGGAAGTAGTTGTGGAGAGGTTGTTGTGTGTGTGTGGATGTTATGCTAAAGTTTTGTTCAAAGTTTACTAAGATAATAAACATACAATTTTTTTTTTTTTTTTAGGGAAGTATTTCACAATGTGTAATCATTAATTAATATTAGTTTCGAAGCTAGTTGTTCGGAGGTTTTATGCACAGAGTTTCAAATGCCAATTAAGGGAATTATTGAGTGCAGAAGTAGTTGTGTCGACGAAGTTGTGCGGAGGTTGTTGTGCATATGCAGATGTTATGCAAAAGTTTTGTGCAAAGTTTACTAAGATAATAAATATACAAATCTCTTTTATAGTTCTTATTTAGGGACGTATTTCACAATGTATAATCGTTAGTTAATATCAATTTCGAATGTCAATCACTGAGGGCATTATTAACTACGGAAGTAGTTGTGCGGAGATGGTTGTGCGTGTGCAAAGGTTATGTGGAGAACAAATGCATGTGCGGAATCAGTGCAGAAAGAGGGAAGTGTAGAGGGGTCTTTTAATTGTAATGCGCTTTGGTATTAGTTTTATTATTAATAGATTTTTCAGGATGCGGAAGTGCATACAATGAAAGCTTGAAATCTTTTTGCACACAATGGACTATGTTGTTCGGAGGTAGCATGTGCAGAGAACAAATGCTTCCTCCCCATGATATTTGGGTCTCACGTTTATTAATATCAGTTTCAAATGTCAATGACTTACGAAAGAGACTTGTATTTATGTTCATGTCTATTTTCTATTAATCAAAGGGTAGAGATCGAGATGATGAAAAATATGGATGGTGGTTTTATCTTTTTATCGTGTTTCAGACACAAAATAGTCATAGGTGGTGATTTCTAGGGAAATGAGATTGCAAATATTTGAAATAGTTTGTATAGTGAGATGAGAAATGTTATTTGCAATTATAGAGAAAACAATGGGGTGTGTAGCATTTTCTCTTTGCAAATTGCATTTGTTGCCTTACATAAAATGTTATCTATGAAGTTGTGCTTGAATGGTAACGGTAGTGCAAAGATACATAAGTTGTACAATACTGCAAACTTCTAAACCGATTTATGTTTGTCACTTTTCTGTTTGCATATGGCAATATTACAAGTTTTTGGTTTGTCAAGCTTTTCTCTATAATACTCTGCAAGGTATGGTTAACGTTTGTGCAGAAGTCATTGTGCGAACGAAGTTCTTCGGAGGTGGTTACATAAATGGGGGTGCTAAATAAACTGTGTGCTTTGTCTTTTTTAATTATTATTTACGAACATTTGTTAAAAGTACGAAAGTAGCTCTACGAATGTGGTTGTGCATAGGTAGTGTGTCTAAGGTTTCAAATGCCAATGATTGATCAAAAGGTGTTATCAAGTGCGGAAGTAGCAGTGCGAAGGTGGTTGCAAGATGGGGGTGCTAACTAAACTTTGTGTTGTGTGGTAAAATGAATGTGCGAAAGGAAATTTCTTTTTTTAATTATTATTTATGAGCATTTTTTGCAAGTACAGAAGTAGTTGTATGAAGGTGGTTGTGTGAAGGTAGCTACTTGGAGGTATTTTGTGTGAGATTTGAATTTCAATGATTGATCAAAGGGCATTATTGAGTGCGAAAGTGGTTGTGCAGATGAAGTTGCGCGAATGTAGTTGTGCGTGTGCAAATGTTATGCGAAATTTTTGTGCAAAGTTTGCTGGGATAATAAATATAGAAATCTCTTTTTTAATTCTTATTTAGGGATGTATTTCACAACGTATAATCATTAATTAATATCAATTTCCTTGTGTGAAGGACAAAGTATGTGCATGAGAGCTAGGGTCCTTCACATAATGAATGTTGTGATATTGATGAATGATGTGGTAATTGGTATGGTTTCGTTGTGCAGAACGCTTACTGCATGGGAGAAACAGGGCCTTTTATTTAGATGGGGGTGCTAAATAAACCGTGTTTTCAATCTATGTGAAGGAAAGTTGTTGTGTGATAAAACGAATGTGTGGAAGGCTTTATCTTTTTTTGTTATTATTTAGGAACATTTTTCGCTACTACGAAGGTAGTTGTACAAAGATGGTGTGTGAAGCGAGTTGTTGATGCAGTTACAATACACTGTTATGTTAATGCTCTATTCAATAATGCGAGAATTCATGTGGTTACAGGTTAGACTTTGTCTTATTATTATTATTATTATTATTTAGAAAAGTGTTTTTGCAACTACGGAAGTGGTTGTGCAAAGGTGGTTGTGCCAAGTTGGGTGCTTGGTTGAAAGCTTGAAAGCCTTTACACACAATGGACTATGTTGTCAAAGGTACCATGTACAAAGAACATCCACGGCGTCTGGGACCCACATTTATTAATATCAGTTTCAAATGTCAATGACTAAATGTCGAGTCCTGATGTGGTTGTGCATAAATGCACTTGCTTTGTGATTTAACATTTATGCATTTGTGTTATATTCATAGTGTACAAAAATCATGCTTTTAGATTTGATGTTTTCATGCTTATAAGGTTTTATGAATGTGTGAGCAGATGTGTACTCGGTGAATTGAATGTTGAGATGACTTATGTTTATCTGCAACTCTATTTTCTATTAATCAGAGGATAGACATCAAGACGATGAAAATTATGGATGGTGCTTTTATCTTTGTAGTGTGTTTAAGATGAAAAATAGTTGCAGGCGGTGATTTCTAAGGAAGTGAGACTACAAATATATGAAATAGCTAGTATAGTAAGGGGGGAAACACTATTTGTAGTGATAGAAAAACCAGTGGGGCGTGTAGTGTTTTCTCTTCACAAATTACGTTTAAGAGCTTGGAGTATTGTCCAAGCTTCTGTTGCCTTATATAAATTGTTATCTGTAAATCTGAGCTTGGATGATAGCAACAGTGTAGGGATACAAAAGTTGTACAATACTGCAAGTTTCTATACCGATTTTCCTGTTTGCTTTTGGCAATGGTGTGAGTTTTTGGTTCGTAAAGATTTTCTCTATAATACTCTGCAGTATTCTGTAAGCTTTGGTTTGCTTTACGATATTGCGAGAAATGAGTGTGTCAAGTCATTCGTAAATCAAGTTTGGTTCGGTTTTACAAAGTAGTGAGGAGTAGTTGTGGAGTTGATTCGTCATATAAGGTAATTTTGTTATTTTGTGGTATTATTGATAGTTTTATGAGTTTTAACTTTTAGTAATTATATTATTTTCACAATTTTAAAAAACAAAGAGTTTAAAATTAAATGTGTTTGTGTGGAATAAGGTTTGCACTGCATTGTAAATGTGTGTCAATTTTTGCAAGAAATAGATGTGTCAGGTTATTCGTAAATCAAATTTGGTCTGGTTTTACAAAGTAGTGGGACTGGTTGTCAAGTTGATTTGCCGTAGAGAGTAGCTGAATATAGGTTACAAATTCTCATGGAGAGCTATTTTATTATTATATTATTATTATTATATATATATTTTTAATTAATTAATTAATTAATTATTATTATTAATTTATTATTATTATTATTTTTTTTTTCTTTCCGGAATCGGGCGATTTGATTTAGCATTATCAAAAACCCCCTTGACACCCAAAATCTTGAAGCCTAATAGTTGTAAGCTATATTTCCCAAATTTTCTACGAGATTTTAGCAAAAATCATGGCGAAATTTCCACTATTTTCCAAACGAATTTGTGGTCTTTTTAGACCACTCTATATGTATTTTTCACATTACTATTTGTAGTTTTTATTGATGGCATTCTCTATGGAGGATAGTATTTGACGCGAATAACAACATTCTCTACGGATTCGGTGGGAAAAAAATGAAGAAATTGAATGTTGAAAGTGTTTGAATCTTTTTTTTTTTTTTTTTTTATTCAGAATCTTGCCAGCTATTACCAAAATCTTAAAACAAAATTTGATTAGAGTGCGATGTTATGGATAACTTTTCGGGCCTTCAAATTGACCAGAAAAACAAAGGAAGTTTGGGCCCATTGTTGAAAAAATATGGCAGTGATTTTTTATAATTCAAGGTTACAACTGTCAATTTTCATCATCTTGAGTGTCAATCAGATATGTTAACAAAAAAACACAACCAACCAAAAAAAAAACGGTTTGCAGTGATTTTTGTTGCTCTTGGCAAATTTGTCATTGGGGTTTTTGATGATATTGAATCCATTTCCACTATTACGAAAATGATCGAGTTAAACGGTAATTTTTCCATGTAGATGAACTTATCATTTATTGCAAATTTATGTTTCTTAGGGCGTGTATATCAATTATATTTAAGCGAGAACAAAGTGCATAGTAAATGCACAAGATGCTTTGGAATTTCAAAAAAATATACTATTATTGTCCATAAAACTTGGTTTTACTATCTTTAATTTCTATTTACTCAGAGCACCATATGTAACAGTTTTGCACATGATTAATAGTAACAGTCAGTGTTTGTGGAGAAACCGCGGAATTCTATAGTGGAACGGTATATAAATACATTATTCATTGACAAAGTTCTTTTTTTTTTTTTTCCTTTGATGCAAAGGAATAATGGGCAACAGACAAGGGAAAGAGGTTTTTTATAATGATACAGTTAACTCACTCGTTGAGATTGATGACAGCTTTGACTGGTCAAGAACTTATGAGCGATATGTGAATCTATCAAGGGAAGAAAAAACATATGACAAGATTTGGAGCATCAGATTGGCGAATGTTGGGTGTGTTCCAGAGGTCTTTAATTTAAGAGATTTTTTTTTATCTTTGCGCAGATAATTTTGATTTCAGAAAGAGGGTAATTAAGCTAGGAGCGTTAAAGTTGTCTCTGATTCCCAATATATTCAGATTGTTATTCAAGTTACCATAACCAAACAAGTGTTTAGAATTGTCCATTGCGGATAGTTTCCTGGAGGCAGAAGTGCATGGAATTGACATTATGCGGGAATTCATTTCTACAAGTTCCGAGGTTCCTTTTGATCGTTCGCTTGTAGATATTTGTTTTTTTATGCAATTGTTTAGGGATTTTTGTTATTTTTTTGCCCCACGTGTAGCAACGCTAAAAATTATATCACATGTTCTAAAATGTATTTTTTATGTGCTTTATGAGACATACACAAATAATTGTATGTTCGATTGGGCTTGTGTCATTTCGAATGAATTAGCTTTTCAGTTACATAGATTAACCAAGAACAATGGGTTCCTTATGATATCATATATGACAACCCTTCCCTTGTCAAGGCATGTGTTTGACTGGTTGCCCTATAATCCTATATTCAAGTTTCCCGGGGAACTAAGGCAGTTCTGGTATCCTATATTGTGGAAGCATGAAGCTTCTTTAAATTTTTGCTTAATTCAGGATGTGCTTGTGAGACAAGTGTATAACATGGTAACTAGACAAGAGCCTCTTAGAATATTTGCATAGGCTGAGGCTTTCTTACTTCACAAGGGGGAATTTGAGAAAGGAGAAAGCAATACAAATATACGAATTTATGGTTTTGAAGATAGGCCATTACTTTTGCCAATCTTTGTTATAGATAGGTATTTTGTTTTTGAAGTCTGTAGGAAATATCACCGTTGGCTATATATATTTGAACATAAAAAGAAGAGATAATTTATTTCTTTTTTGTTTACTATTGGAAAAGCAACTGTGAAGAATATGGCTCACACTCTAGTTGTTGCAAAGTCTTTGGATGCTTTCAACCTAAGTGAAGTTGAAGCTATTGAAGGCTTTGATAGAGGAAGAATTTTCACGGACCACCTTGAGTCTATGAGATACGGGAACTTGTTCTCGAGAAGTAGAGAGCAGAGCATGAAAAGTCACATTGTTGATAAAAAAAAATGCTAGCAGATGTTGAACAAGTTGTTGAAAAAGAGATCGGGGAAATCTCAATCTTGCACTGATCCAAATCGGATCCACAAAAGACTGTCAAGAACTTTGACTGTATCGAGTTAAACAAACCTTTTAATGAAATCCAAAACAACATCAAAAACCCCCTGAACCAGTGGCCATGGCAGCCAGTGTGAAACGACGAGGACCTCTGTCAAAGCGCATTGACCGAGGCCCATGGAGACTGTGCAGGAGGTCAAAACAGCCCTTGTGAGCCCCGAATCGGGAAAAGGAGGCGATTTTGATGTGCGATTAGTGCTTAATCGCGCATCGCTAGGCGAACAGGACCGAAATGGGGGAGCCTTAAGCACTCAGTCACGTTGGGAGCCAGAGGACCGTAGGCGAAAAAAGGTAAAAAGCGCCAATGTACGACGGTGGGACCCACGGTCTGGAAATGACGGTTTGATCGGGACGCCCTTGAATGGTAAGAGGTTTTGGAGAAAGCGGAGAGATCACAATTAACGATCGACACGTGGTAGCAGAGGTGAGAGAAAAACTGTCGTGATCGCACATTAACGGTCGAGCAAGTCAACCGTGCTCGACGTGCGTATGACATTGAATCTGGAGGAGCCCAGATCGGGCGACTGAGATTGCGCCCAATGGAAAGAAGCGGAATCGAGAGGGAAATAAGCTGCGATTTAAAAGGGATTTGGAATCCGTTGACCGCCACAATGGAGAAAGAGCGTATTCGCGACATAACCGGAGGAACGAGCTGACGAAGAATGCTGGCACCAGTTAGATGGAGACACGTGGCACTTCCTGAGCATTCATAATCACGCTGAACAAGGAACTCCAAGCACAACTGCAGGAGGAGAATCGGTGAAGGCGGGAGAGGAACCGAACAGGCATAGGATTGATTGGTTAAAGCTATGAACAAAGACAGTCGAAAAAGAGAGGAGAATTAGGAGAAGAATCCAAGCGACCAAGAGAGACAATGAATAGTGAACCCTGAGAGGAGGATTGAACACAGAGAGCAGTAAAGTCGAGCAGAAGAGATAGAGGGACGAGCTGACCATAGGCAGCATCGAGCACCAGAGAGTTTGAAGATTCAAGCCTTCCCATAGAGGAATTTGTCTGGATTGAGCATCACAGTTGGCTCTTTCCACTGTAGACCAAAGGTCACAGAGTTGGTAGGAAGGAAAAGAGTCTGTGAACTATGAGTGGTTTGGGGAATCCAAGAACCACCATGACAAGCAAAATCTGCTGTCAGGAGGACTCATATTGAGTCCCTGCATTGTAAATTCTTTGTTGTAAGACACAATAAAACCAGGCCACCACTGAAGCTGGACTGGAGATGTAGCCCTGGAGAATAGGGTGAATTCCTTATTAAAAATTGTTTGTGTCTAGTATTGCTTACTGTATTTCTCTGTTGTCTTTCCGTTTAAAATGTCTGTGTATTGGCAATATGATCGATCCGTTGTTTCAATAACACAGAACACACGTCAGCACATGAGTCTGTAATACCTTTTGTTTAATAATTATTCAACTGAGGTCGCTCATAGGGTGATTATTAGATCAAGTGGTATCAGAGCTTTAGGCTATAAGGTTAGACAAGCTTGTGTTGGTTTAGCTGTGAATGATCACTAGATCAAAGCTCAAATTAGGAGAAGGAGAGTTGGTGGAAACTAATCCTGAAATTGGGAGAGTCTATTCTCGGAAGACAATGTCAGAAGAAGGTTCTATAGGGTGAGACCCCCAGTTCATAGAGAGTTTCCTAGCTATAAAGTCTATGGTAGAAGAAATGTATAGGGACTTTAGGAAGCACAAGGATGAAGATTCATCAGGCTCTAAACAAGAAAAATAAGAAGATGAATCTCATTCTCATGACCACTCAAAGGGAAAGGGAAAAGAAGAAAGCTTTCCTACACCTCCTAGTAGCCCTATGCATAGTAAGAAAGCATCCTTGATTAAATTGGATGTCAAATTTGATTTGCCTATATATGATGGAGAGATAAATGCTGAAAAGTTGGACAATTGGATTAGATAAATTGATGTGTATTGTAGAGTACAGAACATAGAATCAGATAAGAGTAAGATTCCGCTGGCAAGCCTATGCCTAGGAGGAACTGCCTTGGTTTGGTGGGAAGGCAGAACCTAAGTTGATATGAGGAAGCATGGTAAGACTATCTTTGTCTGGAGTGAATTTGTTTCTACAATCAAAAAGCAGTTCTATCCATTGGCCTACATGCAACAAGCCATGATGAGTTGGCAAACTCTTCCACAGTTGAAAGGGAAAAGTGTGCAAGGGTATACTCAAGAATTCAGAAAGAGAGCATTGATGTTGGGCATCTCACTAGACTCACCAGAAACTCTTTTGAAGTACATTGGTGGTCTACACAGCTACATGAGGCATACCATCCTCATGTTTAATCCCACTAGTATAGATGAGGTATCTATACAAGCTACTCATCTAGAAGCTAGAGGAAACAATGGAAATCCAAAAGTTGGGGGACCATCCCAACCCACTGTAAGCAAGAGCAAGGAGAAAAGAAAGTAGAAGTGGAAAGCAAGGAAGGCTAACACCGCACAAAAAGGAAAAGCTTCATGCACTCATTGTAAAAATGAGGGGCATGATGATGAGCATTGTTGGATTCTTCATCCAAAGTTGAGACCTAAGAAGTCTAAGGGCAAGAAGAAGAAGACTGCTGCATCTATTCAGAAAGATTTGGGGTCAGACTCGGGAGATGAAACAATCATTGCAGCCACAGGTATAAAAGGTAAGAATTCTAAAGCA
>APFE031472654.1:2672-22302 GCA_000404065.3 Pinus taeda
ACATCTATAATTTAAATTATGAAAATCTAATTTAACCATTTCATGAATATCAATATTCTAATATAAAATTTTATGATAAAAAGAAACCCTAAAGGAAATAAGGATAATACATTCAATGGCTTGAAATTAACTCATAACCTATTAATAACTCATACGACAGATAATAATAGGACTAACCAAACTAAAGCACTAGTGATGCTAGGAATAAAGGGGAAAAAAAATCCCAGGAACAAAGGGACCAACTGCCGAAAACCATTCATAAGGAGAGGGAAGAAAACCCTAAGACCTAAAAGAAAGGGGACAGAGGAGGCTAGGAAGACAGGGCTGGGACCCAGCAACTGTAAAAGGAGAGATAGTCCACCACAATGTAGTCCTTACAGTTATTATATGTTTTAATAAATAAAGAATTTTTTTATTAAAACATATAAAAACTGTAAGGACTACATTGTGGTGGACAATCTGTCCTTTTACAAAATGTGACTTGTTAGTTACAATATTTTTCAATTACAATACCACAGATCAATTCCATGGGTGAATGTATACAATGGGTTGATGTCACAATACCACGGATCAATTCCATGGGTGAACGAATACCATGGGTGGATATCACAATAACATGGGTAGATATCACTTACAATACCATGGGTGGATGCCACTTACAATATCCTGGGTAAATTACATGGGTGGAGGAATGACATAGGTGGATGAATACCATGGATTGATGCTATTTTCCATTCAGATCAGATTCATTTTCAACTAAAGCTTTGAAGGATTTAAACTTTTCAAATGCTTCATCTTTTTTCTTTAGTATACCTATCCAGCACATCCTGGAAAAATCATCACTAAATAAGATAAAGTATTCTTCTCCACTAGGTGACTTTTTCCATGTTGGACCACATAAATCAGTATGGATGAGTTCAAGAAGATTAATTACTGATCCTTCCTTTTCATTTAAGTGAACTCTGGTTTTCTTACCGACTTGACATGGTTTGCATATGGTATTTTCTAGGATGCTGAAATCTGGAAGATCACGAACTGCCTTGAGCTTGCATGCTTTTCTTATTTGAGAAAATATTATATGTCCCATTCTTCTATGCCATAGTCAGTTTTCATCTTTTTTTCTTAGATAGAATTGTTGTTGTCCTCCTTTGAGTATGTATAAGTTGTTTGGAGTTCTAGTTCCTTTGATCAAGGTCTCTCCTGTATCAAGCTCACGAACCACACATCCATTTGATTGAAACACAACTTCATTTCCTTGATCACACATTTGACTGACACTCAATAGGTTATGCTTTAAACCATCTACATACATGACATTTCCAGCTTTAACCCTTTCTTTCAAGAAGACAAAACCTTTACCTTTAATGATAGCTAGAGTTTCATTTCCAAATGAGACATTCTTTTCCTTTTCTAAAGCATTATATGAATGAAGTTTCTCTTTATCACCTATCATGTGTTTGGAGCATCCACTGTCAATGTACCATTGGTTTTCTTGTCCTTCTACATATATAGCTATGCCACATATTTCTGATTGAGATTCCTTCTGTTAGATTTGGTCTGGTCAGTCCTCTGTCAGAGATCAAAACTCTTTATGCATTTCATTTTTAGGTGTCCCACTCCATTCACCCAGCTGCATTCTGCTAGGGGCATGCCATAATTTGATGGAGAAAGGTCATGGTAGTCATTCCCCCTCATGTCTGGCTCCTGCTGGCTCAGGTCTTTTGTCAATAGTCATCAAAGTCCATGACAGTCAAGGTCTGGTCCTTTAAAGAACAAAAGTCATTTTCGATGTTTAGGTCTCGGAATTCATCAATTTGGTCTTTGAACATGTCCAATAAAACCATGCAGGCTAGAGTGAGGCCCTTACACAGTTATGATTCAGAGAGCTTCATCGTCATGTGGATAGACTTCGACTCTTCTTCAAAACTTTATTTTGAAGAAAAGTCAAATAGTGTCATTTATGACAAAATTTTCAAAACAGTCGTCAGTTTATTCCTTCAGATGCAGTCATGGTTTCCATGGCCAAATGTCCTGTCGTGCAATCCCTGCAAACAATGCCAAAAATTTCATCATTTGAGTTAAAATTTCAAAGGGAAAGTGAAAATCAATGTGTTTTAAAGTCAGTGAAAAAGTGTCAAAACACAACATTAGAAAAATGGGTTTTTGAGGAGGCAAAAATTTAACCCATCACTTCCAAAGCTACATATTCAAGTTTTCATCAAAATCAAAGGCATTGTGCTAATCCAAGCCTTGGAGAAACATTGCAAAGGGTGTGAGTGTGCATCGTGAGTTTTTGAGTGAGTTGGAGGCGGTTTTAAGGAGCGCGACGCACATACTCAGGGGCGCGGCACACACAGAGACTACTCGCAGTTCAAACTTTCCACAGGTGCGGCGCATACCCAGGGCATGGCGCACACAGACCAAGGGCCGAAACAAGTGCCCATCAAATTGAAAGGTAGGCTTTATGACATCATTTGTTCATCAAGTTTCATAAATAATATGGTGGTTTAGAGCAATGTTTGAATGCAACCAAATTCATAAGATCAACCATAATAAATAACTAAAAACCATGATGGCTAGGGTTGCTAAAGTGTGTTGTTAGTGCCAAGGTTCCATTCCACCCATCATTTTCCCCTCACCTACCTTTTTTCCCATCCTCCCTTTCTCATTTTTCCTGAACTCCCTGCCCTAAATTACTATCAAACCCTCTTCCCTATCCCTCCACTATTTGGTCCACATGACACCCGAAACCCTACCTTGTTAAAACCTCAAACCCTACCCTATCAAAATACCCAAAATCCTCCCATATCCCTACACAAATTTCTCCCTATAACCCCTATTCCCATTACATTACTCCCTGTTTCATTGTTCCCCTTGGTGACAGATATCACAAAGGCACCCAACCTCACACCATCATCAAAGGGTAGCCTAATCATAGTCCACACTGCAGTCATGACATCACAACATTCGTCAGAGTATGATATGGAGACACAAAGTGACTCATCCTCAGAAGAGCAGGCTCCGAGGAGAAATCACAAGAGTGGGAAACATGTCAGGGATGAGCCCACTACCCTCATTGAATTACAAGCATGCCCTCTTGCCATGTCATGTTTCCAACACCTAGCATGTTTTGAATTCTGTCAAAGGGTGGCAAATGTTAGAGTTCATCATGAGTTGGCCCATCTATTTGTGCTTCATCTACATGGAGGTCAGTCTATCTTGGCTGGGGTCACTTTCACATTGACACCTGAAACTATATCAGTGGCAATAGGTATACCAAATGTTGGAGAACAGTGGCATAAGAAGAAGAAGGTGGATAGGCAACACTATGAGCCTTACATCAAGGCCAAATTCTTCAGTCATCTCACAAGAGTCTTTCCCTTCAGATACTTGAAAGATCAGTATGCTCCACTCATGAGATTGGTTATGAAATAATTCAGTTGTGAGGGGAGGTTCTCTTGACTATATTCCTATCACATCAGGTTGCTCATGCACTTTATGAGGGTGAAGATGATGAACCTCCCATTTTTCATATGCAGGAACATAGAGAGGATGAACACCTTGATGCTGCATAAGACCCCTCAGCAACATCTTAGCAGTGTGTATCACTCTGATCTTATCCGGAGTTTGGTAGATCATCAGTTGGGATTGCAGGGCATTGCTTAGGAGGACTTCATCTCCCGTGACTTCTTCAGCACATCACAAGTACTATCAGAGCCAGAGCAGGAGATGGGTGGTCCTTCCCATCAGTATGAGCACCATGAGACCACTACCATGCCAGTTTTTGTTACATATCAGAGAGGCAATAGGCACTTGTTTCCAGTAGCAAAGCGAGTGTTATCTCCACCCAGGGTGGAAGGGGCCTCACTTTCAGCATCAGCGACACACTGGACAAGGGCAAAAAGCCCGTGCATGATGAGGGGTCGTCACGTGTACACGAGACTGATGTCATCCTCATTTAGGATGATGAGGCAGAGGCGAAGAATGCCCAACTTAGGATGACCATTCAGGGGCACGACACGGAGATCCAAGACTTGAAACTCAATGTGGAGAGGGCTCGATGGATCATTAAGTATCTGGAGTAGAGGAACAAGCAGCTTGAGGACCAGCAGGCAATCATGGAGTTGCAAAGCATCCGTGAGAATCGACAAGCTGCCTAGCAAAGGAGGATCGAGCTCACTACCTTGGAGCAAGAGATCAACAATGACTGCGAGTCATGGCTAGAGCGGATGAATATCCACTTGGAGAGACTGTTGGAGAAGGCCAACAGAGACAAAACCATACTGAGGGGGATGGCTTGTCATTACAGGGCACGGAACATGAGCGCAAAGGCTCGAATAGGGAGCTTGAAGGCCAAATTGAGCAGAGCAAAAAAAGAGGCAAAAGAGCAAGATCGGCTTCAAATATTGGCCAAAGCTTCTGTGGCCCATCATAGTGCCTCTTAGAGAACCTCCAGCCCAAATTTCGAGAAATTTGGGACAATTTTGGTCACATGGAATTTTTTTGGCACAAACACAAGTTTTTTCTCTATACGTTGGGAGCTCCAAATGAGAAATGGTTTGCATTTTTGGATTCAGCATGCAAAATCACAACTAATAGCACTCGGGCAAGAAATTTGGGCATGATTTGAGTCTCCAGGAGGTCAAAAACACCCAAAAAATGGCCTCACTGCCCCTGTTTTGACACGCAGGAAGCAGTCTTGGGAGAATGAAGATTTGGAGGGGCAAATGAGCTCCAAATTCAAAAATTCCACTTGAGTTGGAAATTAGACAGGACAAGCTTTCCAACAAGCACACTTGGGCACATTGTGGACTCCTGTAAGGGCCTCAAAATTGGCATCAAATTGGCGCGGCGCATACAGAAAATGGCGCGACGCATATAGGAAAAAAGGCCCAATTTGCCTCTGTTTCGCGAAATTTCAATTCACAACTTTTCATAAGTGGGCCCTCACATATACACTTGACTTTTTCTGCACCAAAGGAGGCATTTAAAGTATTTTCACTCCATATGGGCATCTATCCAAGTGGCAAAGGAAGGCAAAGGGTCACCCAAGCCATTTGTCAAGTTTGTGGTGCTGCACCTGTAGCTGATGTTTGGATCTCCACCTTCATTTTGTAATAATTCAAGTAACTCCCCAACCCTTGGGCATTCTATCTCTTCATGGCACATTCTATATATTGTATGCAAACTATTTGCAAAGGGTTGGTTCGCTTGTAACTTCTGGGAGACTGTGGGAAAGAAACTTTGTTTCTTCATTGTATATTTTTTACAAAGGATTAATGAAAGGCAACGATTCTGTTTCATGAGATTCATGTGGTTGTGAGTGCAGAAAATGTGTCTCTTATGTTTCATATGTATCTTGTTATGTTTCATAGCTCATTTCATATTCATTTCTGGTGAAATTTTCTAAGTTAGATAAGGTAGAATTCAATTTTGTTGCTCTGCCTGTGGGAAAATTTCATGTTAAGTGTTCTTCTTCTGTTGAAAAGGATTCATGTTGCCCATGCCCTTTTCACCATCCTAAGCAATCTCTCAATTCCGCGTTGCTTCAAACTAAATTGCTAGACTCTCCGCCTATCTTGCCTCATGATGCAATCTGTGTCTTTATATTAAATTCTCTGTTCATTTGAGGTCCATTGGTCCCATACCATCCCAAAAACACAGTCATTCATAAAAATCACTTCTTGTATCCATATTCACTTACTAGCCTAAGACAAATATTCCGTTGTAAGTCATCTCAGGCTATTTCGTTTATCTATTCACTGAGTGTGACTCGGAGAGAGCCCTCTCCTGTTCTGGTAGGGCTAGCTACCAGACTGAGCGTGGTTTGTGGTTACCCTGAATTTTGCCTTCTTTCAGCCTAAGGCGGATTTAGGTGCTAACATAGTGGCGACTCCACTGGTGACCGAAATCAATCCCCTTTCTTCTTAATAATTATAAGCTTTTGGATGATAAGTTTAGGATTTGATAGGCTGAGTAAAGTTGGTTGTGTCCTTTGATTTTTCTCAATAGCACGCTGGCTTCTAGAAGATATACCAGAGCTAATCCTGATCCCGACCCTCCGCACATCTATGAAAATCCCAATTTGATTTCAAGAATTCATCGTCAAGAAAGCTCTACATCGCCCATGATCAAATCCCATTCATTCCCGGACATCTTTGAGTATATTGAAGAGCTAGAGTTTGATGAGCAGTTTGAATTATCGTTGTTCGAAACCAAGTCCGAAAGAGCGGTTGACTCTACTGTCCACAATCCACAGCTTCTTGTAGACTTGGAGATGGAAAGGGCTAACCGGTCGATTGATAACTACATAGTAGCTCAGCTTCAAACTCCAATTGCTAGCCCCTTACAAACTATGCACACTCGTCCAACACCTCCGGGGACAAATCCACCAAGAGTGATGGCTGCCCATTTTGCACCTCTCGTCTTGCCTCAAGTTTTAGATGATATGCCCGCAAATTACCAAAGCAAAATGTCATTTTTTGATGGCACTCCTAATGGCATTACTGCTCAGCAACATGTGGACAGAATGGCAGACTTCTATGAACTTCATGAGATCGATGTGGAGAATGTGGCAATGAGACTTTTTGTACAGACATTTGCAGGTGAAGTGAGGAAATGGTTCAGAGGTTTGCCGACTGCACGTATCACTACCTTTGCTAACCTACAAAGACAATTTTTAAACTGTTGGGAAGTGAAAAAGAATCCTCTTCAAATTCTGGCTAAATATGAGCAAATCAAATGAAACGCTGGTGAGTCGGTCCAAGATTATTGCACTAGATTCAATACAGTTTATAATGAAATTCCAGATAATCTAAGGCCACCTGTGGGACTACCCATGCTGAAGTTCCCGGATGGTTTTGATGCTGACAGGGCTTATCAATTGAGAGAAAGAGAAACGGCCACAATGGAAGACATGCATAAGATAGTGGTCAGCGTTGAAGCAAATCTGTTGACCAAGAGAGCTAGAGCAAAAGAATAGAAGAAGGTCACTGCAAAGGAAAAATCTTCCTCAGTAGATCAACTACTTCGAAAGGTAGAGAAGATGCTTGAAAGAGTGAAACTTGATAAATCGGAGCCACAAGTTAGAAATCCTAACTTCTGTGGTCAGCAACAACCACAGTATAGAATAAGATAGAGAGATTAGCGAGCCCAAGAGCAGACTGCACAACATCCAGTACAGACACCTTTGCAGCAAAATTCCGTGCATGGACCGGAATCTGATGAGGATGAGAATATAATAGGCAAAGAAAGTCACCTCTTTACTCCTGATGATTTTCCTATTTATCTCACTGAGGATGAAGAGTATGCAGAGAGTTCAGCTGAACACAAAGACATAGATTTCATTCTAGCAAGCGACACCATCTTGGAGGAAGAATCAGATGAGTACCAAAGAGGCTACATGAATGGTTTGTCCACCCAACAACAACGATATTCACTTAGAAACATAGATGTGCAGGTCATACCCATTCAGAAAAACAGGGATGTCGAAACTTCAAAGAATGATTCAGTAGTTACACAAAGGAAAGGAAAGGAGGTGGTTGATCCGGAGAGCAGAAAATCACCATCAACAGAACAATCACATCAGCAAGTTGCATCGAAAGAAAAGGAAAGGAAAGAAATCCCAGTCAAAGAGGTAAAAAAGATTCCTGCTTTCAATTTAGAGAATGAGATTTCTAAATTGAAGATATCCATCCCCTTGACTGAAATAATGAAAAACAACAGTTATAAAGGACAAGTATCTAAAATGTTGAATTTGGACCCAATGTCCGACATGGTGAATGTCGAAGATGATCAACCGGAAATGATTTTTGGGCCAGCATCAAATGGTGAGTCTCTTAATAGTGATTTGCCACCTTTTTACATCAGTTTAAGGTTGCATGATTTTGTGTTACATAACGCCATGCTCGATTCCGGAGCTTCTCACAATCTCATGCCCAAGGCAATCATGGATAAGATTGTTCTGGACATCACCCGACAATATCATGATCTCTATTTGCTTGATTCCAACAGAGTAAGATGTAGAGGTCTCATCAAAGACTTGGTTGTGAGTTTGGATCAGCTCCCAATGAAGAATGTTTTGATGGATGTTGTGGTAGCAGACATTCCTCCAAGGTTTGGCATGCTTCTTTCCGGGTCTTGGGTAGTGAAACTGAAAGGGACACTACAGCTAGATTTCTCCTATGCAACGATTCTAGTGTTTGGGCAAATGAGGAAATTGTATCAGGAACAAAAAATGAAGTACATGATCACAAGCAAGGAGAAACCAATAAATCATCCAATTAACTATGTACATACAGATTTAGAGTCTTTTGCTTTGTATTCAGATAGTATAAATGATATAGATAGTCAGTTAGTAGAAGCAGAGGATCTTCCAGAAATAACATAAAATTTCAGAGAAGTTTTGAAGAAAGAAGAACAAGAACAGCAGAACACCATTGGGCAATCAGCTGAAAATAATGGACACCAAGCAAACAAGGCACAACAAACAGATTTCCAGCACTTGCAAGAGGAGGAAGAATTTTTGTGGACCATGGATTTCAATGGAGCAGTGGGAAATGATGGCGCTGGAATTGGGATTTGGGTACACAGTCCTTTCTCTGCCCCAAACAAAGGCCCTAGTAACGTGCGGGTATGCTCTTACAATTTGGCCTTTGAGAGTTCAAATAATGAAGTTGAGTATGAAGATCTGATTGCTGGCCTAAAGATTCTAAGAAAGTTGAACACTAAGAGGATTTCAGTATATGGCAACTCCGAATTTGTTATCAAGCAGGTCAGAGGTGAATATCAAGCAAAGCATCCTAGGATGTGGGCTTACTGTAATGCAGTCCTAGACATTTTAAAATTATTTTCAAAATACACCTTGACATGTGTGCTTCGTATACAAAATAGTATTGTTGATGCTCTTGCCAAGGAAACAAGTAGTTTGAAGATCCCAATGAACTCTAGCAACAAATTTGAAATCCATGTCAAGCATCATCCAACCATTCCAGACAATCAAAGATATTGGCAAGTGTTCCAAGATGATGAGGAGATTGATGATTTTCTGCAAAACAAAAGCAAGTTAAAGAGACCTCAATTGATGAAGAAAATGACGATGGCAAAGGTAATGGTACAGATGAGGTGCAGATCAACGAAATGGACGTGTTGCAGCTGAAGAATAATGTTATTACCAAAGGCTTGATACCTCTAGAAGAAATCTTTGATCAAGATGATGTAACCCGCAATCCAACATTGCAGCCAACAGAGAAGGGTGTGGAAGAGGTCAATATCGGAACAACGGAAAATCCTAAATTGGTAAAATTGTCCAAAGCATTGCCGCCAAAGATCAAGGAAAAATATATCAGTTTGATGTCTTCATTTGTAGATGTGTTTGCTTGGGACTATTCCGACTTAAAGACATATGATACTAATATAATTCAGCACATTATACCCATCAAGCCCAATCAAAAACCATTCAGACATAATTTGAGAAGGCTAAATCCAAAGTTGCTGCCATCTATTGAAAAGGAGATCAACAGGTTGTACAAATCAGGGATCATTGTGCCAATCATATTTTCAGATTGGATCTCTAACTTGGTACCCGTAAGGAAGAAGACAGGTGAGATTCGCTTATGCATTGATTTCAGAAATCTCAACAAAGTTTCATTGAAGGACAACTATCCACTACCCAAAATGGACCATATACTTCAGCGAGTAGTGCGAGCATCTCGTGTGTCACTGCTTGATGGTTATTCATGATATAACCAAGTTTTTGTCCATGAGGATGACCGAGACAAGACAGCGTTCACCACTCCATGGGGAACCTTTCGTTACGCTAAAATGCCTTTCGGTTTGAATTTTGCAGGTGCCACATTTTAGCGTGCACTGGA
Organism: Pinus taeda; assembly: GCA_000404065.3. Lineage (NCBI taxonomy): Eukaryota > Viridiplantae > Streptophyta > Pinopsida > Pinales > Pinaceae > Pinus > Pinus taeda. Next base: position 12,545 of record APFE031472654.1, read on the forward strand.
CTTGGATTTTGCAAATGAGAAGGATGTCTTTTTGGTGGTGTATTTGGATGATTTGACGGTGTTTTCCAAATCTGATGAAGAGCACATGTACCATCTTAAAACTGTCTTCCTAAAGTGCATAAAATATGGCTTGCCGCTGAATCCAAAGAAGATCTTGTTCGCCATGGAAGAAGGAAAACTACTCAGGCATATTATCTCAAAAGATGGCATCCGTATTGACCCAGCACGTGTGCAAGAAATTCGGAAAATCGATCTGGCCCGGAATAAAAAAGAGATACAATCGTTTAATGGTAAGATGAATTTCCTACGCCACTTTGTACCCAATCTTGCTGAGCACCTAAGAGAGATGAAAAAGATGCTTAAGAAGGATAGCCAAGTGAAATGGACGGAGGAGGTTGTAAAATCTTTCAATTTGGTCAAATTGGCTCTTTCCTCAGCTCTAGTTCTAGTCAGCTCAGACTACACTCGAGATTTCGTATTGTTTTCATTTGCTTCGAGCATACTATGGCAGCGGTGTTATTACAGAAAAGAGATGATCATGAAAGACCCTTGCATTTTTCAGTAGAGCTATAAGAGATGCAGCCTTAAAGTACAACATCATTGAGAAGCAAGCCCTTGCACTTGTGAAGGCATTGAACGATTTCTGGGTGTATATTCTACATTCTCACATTCTGGCCTATGTTCCTAATGCTGCTATAAAAGATGTTTTAGTGTAGACCAATCTGGAAGGAAGAAGAGGCAAGTGGATTGCAGCCTTGCTAGAATATGATGTGGAAATAAAGCCCACAAAGCTGGTGAAAGGATAGGGATTGGCGAACTTAATGGCTGAATCAAACTTGCATGCCTTGGACATAAATCTGATCACTCCTATGTCCGATGAGAATGAGGAAGAATCATCAATCAGGTATCTGAAATGTTTTCTCTTTCTCCGTGGTATTCATATATCATATATGTGCTCAAACATTTGTCACCACCACCCGGCATGACTAGAAACAAAGCGAGAACACTCAAGTTTAAGGCTGCCAAGTTTTGCATTCTTAATTATGCACTGTATTGGAAAGATCCCGGTGGGATCTCGTTAAATTGTTTGTTGGAAAAGGAAGCAAAGAAAGTCATGGAGGACTGCCACCAAGGAGGTTGTGGTGGTCACCTTTTTTGGAAGTCAACAACAAACAAAATTTTGAGAGCAGGGTACCATTGGTCGACATTGTTTGCTGATGTATATAAGATGGTCAAGCGCTGTCATAAGTGTCAGATTTTCGAAGGAAAGCGGAAGTTACAGCCTCTACCACTCAAGCCCATAGAGATGAGTGCCCCTTTCCAGCAATGGGGATTGGATTTCATTGGTGAAATTCATCCCGCTTCTTCCGGAAAGCATAGATGGATCCTCACAGCCACAGATTATTTCACGAAATGGATTGAGGCAATTCCCACTAGACAAGCTACAGATGCGATAATCATCTCATTCCTTGAAAATAACATCTTGTATCGCTTTGGTTGCCTGAATAAGCTAATCATTGATAACGCAGCAACTTTCAAATCAAAAAGGATGGTAGAGTTTTGTCATAAATATCACATCATTTTGGGTCACTCAACTTCCTATCATCCGCAAAGAAATGGATTGGCAGAATCTTCGAACAAATCATTGGTTAACATAATCAAGAAGTTGTTGGAAATAAATAAGAAGAGCTGGCATAAGAGGTTGGTAAATGTGCTTTGGGCAGATCGATTCAGTCAGAAGAAATCCATAGGTACGTCACCGTTTGAGCTTGTTTATGGAGTTGATACAGTATTTCCTACCTCTCTCGCTGCCCTGGTATTCAAACTTCTTCAGGAGGCTAGCAGTGAAGAAGATCCCATGCAGAGAAGGTTGAATCAAATGGTCCACTTGCAGCAAACCAGAGAAGAAGTTTTCAAGAACACATCCAAATTGCAGGAGAAAATCAAGAACATTTATGACAGAAAGGAAAAGGTGGATAAATTTCAGGTGGATGATATGGTGCTAAAGTGGGATGCAAGGAATGAGGAGAAAGGCAAGCACAGTAAGTTCGAGAACCTCTGGAAAGGTCCTTTCAAGATTGCAGCATATCATGGGTAGAATGCCTTTCTTCTGAATGAAATGAACGGTGAAGATTGTCTAGGAGGGCCAATCAATGGTCGGCTGCTCAAGCGGTACCATTTCTAATTCATTAATGCTGCTTCCACTGTCACTGTAAATACCATTTTATTCTATTTTTGTTAGAGTTGGTTAAGTTAGCCTTTAAGTCATTTCAATGTCAAGTTTGAGTCAGTTTTTTGGTCATTTCTATTTCATAAGTGAGTCAAAGTCTTGTATTATTTGTTAAAATGATGACTCCATAGCCTAATGGATGAAGGCACTGTCTAGCTCTTCCAAATATCTACTGTTCTTGGCACCTCCAAGGAGCTACCATCCCCCATTGGAGCCAATGTTAGAGTCGGTCTGGTCAGAGATCAAAACTCTTTATGCATTTCATTTTTAGGTGTCTCGCTCCATTCACCCAGCTGCATTCCACTAGGGGCATGCCAGAATATGACAGAGAAAGATCATGGTAGTCATTCCCCCTCATGTCTGGCTCCTGTTGGCTCAGGTCTTTTGTCAATAGTCATCAAAGTCCATGATAGTCAAGGTCTGGTCCTTTAAAGGACATAGTAATTTTCGATGTTTAGGTCTAGGAATTCATCAATTTGGTCATTGAACATGTCCAATAAAGCCATGTAGGCTAGAGTGAGGCCCTTACACAGTTATGATTCATCGAGCTTCATCGTCATGTGGATAGACTTTGACTCTTCTTCAAAACTCTGTTTTGAAGAAGAGTCAAACAATGTCATTTATGACAAAATTTTCAAAAAAGTCGTCAGTTGATTTCTTTAGATGCAGTCATGGTTTCCATGGCCAAATGTCCTATCATGCAATCCCTACAAAGAGTGTTGAAAATTTCATCATTTGAGTTAAAATTTCAAAGGGAAAGTGAGAATTAGTGTGTTTTAAAGTCAGTGAAAACGTGTCAAAACACAACATTAGAAAAATGGGTTTTTGAGGAGGCAAAAATTTAACCCATCACTTCCAAAGCTATATATGAAAGTTTTCATAAAAATCAAAGGCATTGTGCTAATCCAAGCCTTGGAGAAATGTTGCAAAGGGTGTGAGTGTGCATCGTGAGTGTTTGAGTGAGTTGGAGGTGGTTTTAAGGAGCGCGGCGCACACAGAGGGCACAGCGCATACCTAGGGTGCGATGCACTGGGCTTTGCGCGTGGCACACACAGACCAAGGGCTGAAACAAGTGCCCAATCACTTGAATGTTTTTGTGAAGCCCATCAAATTAAAAGGTAGGCTTTATGACATCATTTGTTCATCAAGTTTCATAAATAATATGGTGGTTTAGAGCGATGTTTGAATGCAACCAAATTCATAAGATCAACCATAACAAATCACTAAAAACCATGATGGCTAGGGTTGCTAAAGTGTGTTGTTAGTGCCAAGGTTCCATTCCACCCATCATTTTCCCCTCACCTACCTCTTTTCCCATCCTCCCTTTCTCATTTTTCATAAAATCATTGCCCTAAATTACTATCAAACCCTCTCCCCTATCCCTCCACTATTTGGTCAACATGACACCCCAAACCTTACCTTGTTAAAACCCCAAACCCTACTCTATGAAAATACCCAAACTCCTCCCATATCCCTAAACAAATTTCTCCCTATAACCCCTATTCCCATTACATTACTCCCTTCCTAATACTCCCTATTTCATTGTTCCCCTTGGTGGCAGATATCACAAAGGCACCCAGCCTCACACCATCATCAAAGGGCAGCCTAATCATAATCCACACTGCAGTCATGACATCACAACATTCGTCAGAGTATGATATGGAGACACAAAGTGACTCATCCTCAGAAGAGTAGGCTCCCAGGAGACATCACAAGAGTGGAAAACATGTCAGGGATGAGCCCACTACCCTCACTGAATTACAAGCATGCCCTCTTGCCATGTCATGTTTCCAACACCTAGCATGTTTTGAATTTTGTCAAAGGGTGGAAAATGTTAGATTTCATCATGAGTTGGCCCATCTATTTGTGCTTCATCTACATGGAGGTCAACCTATCTTGGCTGGGGTCACTTTCACAATGACACCGGAAACTATATCAGTGGCAACAGGTATACCAAATGTTGGAAAACAGTGGCATAAGAAGAATAAGTTGGATAGGCAATACTATGAGCCTTACATCAAGGCTAGATTCTTGAGTCAGCTCACAAGAGTCTTTCCCTTCAGATACTTGAAAGATGAGTATGCTCCACTCATGATATTGATCATGAAATACTTCAGCTATGAGGGGAGGTTCTCTCAACTATATGCCTATCACATCAAGTTGCTTATGCACTTTACCAGGGTGAAGATGATGAACCTCCCATTTTTCATATGCAGGAACATAGAGAGGATGAACACCTTCATGCTGCATAAGACCCCTCAGCAGCAGCTTAACAATGTGTATCACTTTGCTCTTATCCGGATTTTGGTAGATCATCAGTTGGGATTGCACATCCTTCCCATGACTTCTTCAGCACATCACAGGTACTATCAGAGCTAGAGTAGGAGTTGGGTGGTCCTTCTTATCAGCATGAGCATCATGAGACCACTACCATGCCAGTTTTCATTACATATCAGAGAGGCAGTAGGCACTTGTTTGCAGCAGCAAAGCGAGTGTTGTCTCCACCCAGGGTGGAAGGGGCCTCACTTCCGGCATTGACTACATAGGTATTGGAGAAGGGAAAGAAGCTCGTGCATGATGAGGGGACCTCAAGTGTACAGGAGATCGATGTCATCCTCATTCAGGATGATGAGGCAGAGGCAGAAAATGCCAAACTTAGGATGACCATTCAAGACCAGGACTCGGAGATCCAAGACTTGATACTCAATATGGAGAGGGCTAGATGGGTCATCAAGTCTCTGGAGTAGAGAAACAAACAGCTTGAGGACCAGAAGACAATCATGGAGCTGCAAAGCATCCATGAAAATCGACAAGCTGTCCAGCAGAGGAGGATCCAGCTCACTACCTTGGAGCAAGAGATCAACAACGACCGTGAGTCTTCATTAGAACGGGTCAATCTACACTTGGAAAGACTTCTAGAGAAGGTAAACAGGGACAAAACCATATTGAGGAGGATGGCTTGTCATTACAGGGCACAGAACATTAGCGAAAAGGCCCGAATAAGGAGCTTGAAGGCCAAACTAAGCAGAGCAACAAAAGAGGCAAAAGAGAAAGATCAGCTTTGAATCTTGGCTGACGCTTTTGTGGCCCAACATAGTGCCTCTTAGATAACCTCCAACCCAAATTTCAAGGAATTTGGGAAAATTTTGGTTGCATGGAAATTTTTTAGCACAAACATAGGTTTTTTCTCTATACGCGTCGTGCCACCGGCGCGACCCATAGGATTGGGAGCTCCAAATGAGAAATGGTTTGACTTTTTAGATTTAGCAGGAAAAATCACAACTACTGGCACTTAGGCAAGAATTTTGGGCATGATTTGAGTCTCCAGGAGGACAAAAAACCCAAAAAATGACCTCACTGCCCCTATTTTGACACACACGAAGCAGTCTTTGGAGAATGAATATTTCGAGGGGAAAATGAGCTCCAAATTCAACAATTCCACTTGGGTTGGAAAGTAGACAGGACAGGCTTTCTAGAGAGCACACTCAAGAAAATTTCAGACTCCTACAAGTAACTCACAACTGGACTCAAAGTGGCGTGACACATACAGAAAAGGGTGCGGCGCATATAGGAAAAAAGGCCCAGAATGTCTTTGTTTCGCGAAATTTCGCTTCCCGACTTTTTACAATTGGGCCCCCTCATATGCACTTCATTTTTTCGGCACCTAAGGTGGTTTTAAAAGTATTTTCACTCCATATGGTTAGTTATCCAAGAGGCAAAGGAAGGCAAAGGGCCACCCAAGCCATTTGTCATGTTTGTGGCACTGCACCTGTAGTTGATGTTTGGCACTCCACCTTCATTTTGTGATGATTCGAGTAACTCCCCAACCCTTGGGCATTCTATCTCTTCATGGCACATTCTATATATTGTATGCAAACTATTTGCAAATGGCTTGTTGGCTTGTAACTTCTGGGAGACTGTGGGAAAGAAACTATGTTTCTGCATTGTATATTTTTCACAGAGGATTAATGAAAGGCAATGGCTTTGTTTCATGAGATTCATGTGGTTGTGAGTGTAGCAAATGTGTCTCTTATGTTTCATATGTATCTTGTTATGTTTCATATTTCATTTCATATTCATGTCCAGTGAAATTTTCTAAGTTAGCTAAGGTAGAATTCAATTTTATTGCTCTGCCTATGGGAAAATTTCATGTTTAGTGTTCATTCTTTTGTTGAAAAGGATTCATGTTGTCCATGCCCTTTTCACCCTCTTAATAAATCTCTCCATTCCGCACTATCTTAAACTTAATTGCTATGCTTTCCGCCTATCTTGCCTCACGAAGTAATCCATGCCTTTGTATGAAATTCTCTGTTTCATTGAGGTCCATTGGTCCCATACCATCCCAGAAACACAGTCATTCATAAATATCACTTCTTGTATCCATATTCACTTAGTAGCCTAAGATAAATAGTTCACAGTAAGTCATCTCAGGCCTTTTCGTTTATCTATTGATTGAGTGTGACTCGGAGAGAGCCCTCTCCTGTTCTGGTAGGGCTAGCTACCAGACTGAGCGTGATTTGTGGTTACCCTGGATTTTTCCTTCTTTAGCCTAAGGCGGATTTAGGTGCTAACATAGTGGCGACTCCACTGGGGACAAATCAATCCCCTTGCTTCTTAATAATTCTAAGCTTCCGGATGATAAGTTTAGGATTTTGTAGGCTGAGTAAAGTTCGTTGTGTCCTTTGATTTTTCCCAATAGCATGTTGGCTTCTCGAAGATACACCAGAGCTAATCCAGATCCTGACCCTCCGCATATCTATGAAAATCCCAATTTGATTTAAGAAATTCGTCGTCAAGAAAGCTCTATACCGCCTATGCTCAAATCCCATTCATGCCTGGACATTTTTGAGTATATTGAAGAGCTAGAGTTTGATGAGAAGTTTGAATTATCATTGTTTGAAACCATGTCCGAAAGAGTGGTTGAATCTACTGTCCACAATCCACAGTTTCTTGTAGACTTGGAGACAGAAAGGACTAAACGGTCTATTGATAACTACATAGTAGCTCAGCTTCAAACTCCAATTGCTAGCCCCTTAAAAATTGTGCACACTCCACCAAAACCTTCGACGATAAATCAACCAAGAGTGATGGCTGCCCATTTTGAACCTCTCGTTTTGCCTAAGTTTTAGATGATATTCCCGCTGATTACCAAAGAAAAATCCCATTTTTGGATGGCACTCCTAATGGCATTACCACTCAGCAACATGTGGACAGAATGGGAGACTTCTATGAACTGCATGAGATCGATGCGGAGAATGTGGCAATGAGAGTTTTTGTGCAGACATTTGTAGGTGAAGTGAGGAAATGGTTCAGAGTTTTTCCGGTTGCTCGTATTGCTACCTTGGCTGACTTACAAAGACAATTTTTGAACTGTTGGGAAGTGAAGAAGAATCCTCTTCAAATTCTGGCCGAATATGAGCAAATCAAAAGAAACACCGGTGAGTCGGTCCAAGATTATTGCACTAGATTCAATACAGTTTATAATGAGATTCCAGATAATCTAAGGACACCTGTGGGACTAGCCATGTTGAAGTTCTCGGCTGGCTTTGATGCTGACATGGCTTATCAATTGAGAGAAAAAGAACCGGCCACAATGGAAGTCATGCATAAGATAGCGGTCAGCGTTGAAGCAAATCTGCTGACCAAGAAAGCTAGAGCAAAGGCAGAAAAGAAGGTCACTGTAAAGGAATAATATTCCTCGGTAGATCCGCTACTTCGAAAGGTAGAGAAGATGCTTGAAAGAGTGAAACTTGACAAACCGGAGTCACAAGTTAGGAATCCTAACTACCGCGGCCAGCAACAACGAGAGTATAGCATAAGACGGAGAGATCAGTGAGCTCAAGAGCCGATTGCACAACAACCAGTACAGACACATTTGCAACAAATTTTGTGCATGGACCAGAATCAGATGAATACGGGAATGTAATAAGCAAAGAAAATCATCTATTTTCTCGTCACGATTTGCCTACTTATCTAAATGAAGAGGAGGAGTATGCATAGAATTCAGCTGCACACAAATATGGAGATTTCATTCTAGCAAGCGATACCATCATGGAGGAGCAATCAGAGGAATACCAAAGAGGTACATGAATGATTTGTCTGCCCAACAGTAGCGATATTCACTTAGAAACAGAGATGTGCCAGTCATACCCATTCAGAAAAGGAAGGATGTTGAAACCTCAAAGAATGATCCAGTAGTTACACAAAGGAAAGGAAAATAGGTGGTTGATCCAGAGAGAAGAAAATCAACATCAGTAGAACCATCACATCAACAAGTCGCATCGAAAGAAAAGGAGAGGAAAGAAATCCCAGTCAAAGAGATAGAAGATATTCCCACTTTCAATTTAGAGAATGAGATTTCCAAGCTAAAAATATCCATCCCCTTGACTGAAATATTGAATAACAACAGTTATAAAGGACAAGTATCTAAAATGTTGAATTTGGACCCAATGTCCGACATGGTGAATGTCGAAGATGATCCACCTGAAATGAATTTTGGGCCAGCATCAAATGGTGAGTCTCCTGATAGTGATGTGCCACCGTTTTACATCAGTTTAAGGTTGCATGATTTTGTGTTACATAACGCTATGTTCGATTCCAGAGCTTCTCATAATCTCATGCCCAAGGCAATCATGGATAAGCTCGGTCTAGACATTACCTGGCAATATCATGATCTCTATTCGTTTGATTCCAATAGAGTAAGATGTATAGGTCTCATCAAAGACATGGTTGCTGTAGGAATTTAAAGGGTAAGTTCCTCAGATAGAACACCAAAAGGACACCGCTCACAAACAGATCGCAGATCAATACACCAGTATTTTGAAACAGTCCACGGCTTGTGCCAACATGGCTACTACAGGCAATTTTTTAATAAAAGAATGAAAATTTACATAAGCTTCTCTTATGCACGGTTTAACCTACAAATCACCCTCCATGCGCTTTAAATAGAATTCATGGACCAATCGGGTGTCAAGCCACGGATCAAGTTTCGGTAATACCGAGGAGAGAATGAACCGTCGGATCACTACATATCGTGACCGTCGGATTGTAAGTTACAAAATGTACAACGGTAAAGAAACACACTTTACCTAGCTCTATACCTAACTCTATACTAGACCAAGTTGAACTTAACTATTCCTATGTGTCGGAATATCCTAACATCCCCCCTTAAGAACAACTTGGGATAGGATTGAAGGATTTACAAATATGACACAATAGGAGAAGGAAGGAGGCACTAGAGCCTATCCCCCCTTAGTGACAACTTCCTGACCTCCAAGCATATATCGAAGTTTAGTGAACTTCGCCTCTGTGAGAGCCTTTGTGAAGATGTCTGCAACCTGATCATCTGTTGAACAATATTGCACTTCAAGAACATGGTCATGAATGAGCTTTCTGATGAAGTGCATGCGAAGTTCAATGTGTTGGCTGCGCTGATGCTGAACTGGATCTTTGCAAAGCTGAATGGCACTTTGATTATCACACCAAAGTGTAGTCGGATGCTGCTGCTGAAAACCAAACTCTAATAGGA